>JAHKKF010530035.1:0-17875 GCA_019740295.1 Labeo calbasu | reverse complement strand
TCCTTATGTGTGCGCTGCAACCAGATTTCATAATCGGTTAGGATTTTAAAAATCCTGTAGTGTGAGCCTGGCTTTAAGTGGCTCATGTATTCACGTATTGGAATGCCTGGGTAAGATATAACGTGACATTGTAACAGCGTTCTGTTTGTGCCGTCTTGATTTACTTGCTTGTTTTCATCACTTTTGCTTTCATTCTAGTGCACTAATTTGTTTCCTAATGAAACATTCAATCGATGGCTCCGAAGCTGATCCAACATGCTGAATCGGGAAAACTTCTGCCGACGGACAGATGCTTGTCGTTGGTCTGACGTTGACTTTAGCCTTTAGCCTTCCCAGCCTTTAGTCAGAATAGACGCCAAATTTAATATTATGCCAGCGAAAATGAAACGGTGAGGAATAGGTGTACTGTACATTTCATTCAATAGGTTGCACTGTCCAAGATCACGTCTAATCTTCACAACCCATGTTTCCTAGACCAATATTTCCAGTTCCTGGATCCCCCAAGCATATCTCCTTTGTCTGACATACCCATTTCAGATGTTGGAGTCTCTAATGAGTTGATGACCTGAATCAGGTGTGTTTAATTAAGGAGACATGCAAAATGTGCAGTATTGGGTGGGCTCTGGGAATGTGGGTGGGGAACCACTGTTCTTGGCATATTTTCAATGTTTGTTTGGCCGTTAACAATGAGTGAACAGTACAACGTATTGACCAGACTGTACATCTATTCAGTCATTGTTAAATGTGGCATCCACCCTGACTAAAGTCCATGCAGCAGCGAGCTGAACCTGAAGTTTACTCGAACTCATGGTCCAAGATGTGCTCCTAGACACATCTCATCTGCCCAAGTGCATGTACGTCTCAATCCTAAAGGCGATTCAGCCACGCCCATCTGGCAAAGCAATACACTTTATCTGCTAATGCGTGCTGACACTGAATACTACACCCACCGAAATGAGGAACCGCAAATTGGGTTATTCATCTTCACCTGGCGGTAATCTAGTTGATAAGCACTATGCACGTAGATCTCGGGGGGAAGAGGCAATGTGATTACTGAGAGCAGAGCCCATGATGCCTGAGCTGCAGTAAAAGGGCCTCTGGTGCTCCAAGGGATGGGCCTCTAACAAACACATTTGAAGAAGACAAAGAAAACACTCGTTCTCGGCCACGTTGTGACTTGTAGTGCTAGTAACAGTTTGCATGAGACGACGGGAAAGGAGAATAAATGAGCTTGTTTTACTGACTAAAGGCAGAAGGGTGATTTGAGAGGTGCTCTGCGGCGTTTGAGAGAGATATCATCTATTTCCGCCTCAGAGAGACTTGGTCTTTTTCTTTGGTTTATATCCTCCTGCCGTAGCTCAATTGTTTTTCCCAGAGAATAGCGTGCATTCACCTGTGAAATCAGGCCAGCGTGCAGAACAGTCTGACTGTTGTAAATAAAGAACAAAGGCTAAAGAGATTCAGCTGTCCATCAGCCGGGCCAGGATACAACATTATCTCACAGCAGACCGGCTGGAAGTTGAGGGATACTCTTTGCCTAGTCGTCGAAAATGTATCTGGCATGTGCGAATGCAAAGCAAAAAAAGATGTATCAGAGGCCTCGACCGGACCGCTGAGCCTCGGAAATGTTTAGGTTGCATTAACTCATTATGCGGCGGCAGTACCTTGAATTATGCTAGCAATGTAAACACAGGCCTCTTTAGCCGAGTCCACCGTCTGCGGGTCGTGAAAAGAGCCGGGGCCTTTGTTGCTCGCTCTAGCCGGTGAATTATTCCCGTCCCTTCAGGAGTCCGTCTGACCAAGACGTAGCATCATCTCATGATTTATGCATGTCATAGACCCCCTTTACTTTCCCCTCCTAATGGCCAGATAGCTTGGGCGGCTGCGAGTTGTTGTTGTATTTGCAGACGTGATGCATAGATCCCCGGTGGCCGTGTAAAAACCAGCCAGGCCAGGTGCAACACTAATATCCCAGCCGTATCCAAACATTTCCTTTCAAAGTAACCAGCACACAGGGGCCCATAAATTAGAGCCAAGATGTCGGGCTTCCAATAAGACCCTACCCTGAGCAATAAACTTTGACATTGGTGTGTGAAAAACGGTGGCCCTTTTTCATTGTCAAGTGTTACAAATTGATGAAATGAGTTCATCGATGTTCCCTGGTCATTATCCCTCTAGTGGCACTTTGTTTTACAGACAGCGGGGAAAGGGACGGAGCAGATTAGGGGCCCCCGACACAGTTTATCAAACCAAATCTAATATCATCCATAAGAAGGGAATCTGGAAATCAATACTTCATTACTAAATTGTTACTGGGGATGAAGAGTGATTGTGAGGGTTCAGAGATGTGTCTCGGCGGCCGGGGCACGGGAAGTTCAATGTCACCGGTGAAGTGATAAGTAAAGGCTTTGATGGGAAGAAACATTTCTGTAATGGGGGCACTGGTGAAGGAGGGATGGGGGGGGGGTGTTGGTGAGAACAGATAATAGAAACTGAGTTCGCCTTTGATTGGGCCATTGCTTTATAGCCAGGAAGAGAGAGAGAGGTGGGGAAAAGGAAAGGGAGTCTCTCTTTCTTGACTTCACCGATATCTCTAAGACTACCGGGCACGTGCGACATTACAGTGGACTTATTGGGTCGTTGGCAAGCAAACTCTCATTATGAAGGCATCGATTTACACAATAATAAACTATTTACCTAATATAGATCTTTGCTTATTTGCTCGCATTGTTCTATTTGCAGAATCGGTGTGTTGAATTTAGGAGAGCGTGAGCCTTGTTGGTGCTAGTCTTTCATAGTCTTTTCACTATTGGTGAGGAAGTCTGTATTAGCCAGAACTAGGGATGTGGGGGTCTAGTCGACTAGTCGACTAAACGGTACAGCTCCTGCTAGTCGACAATGAAAACAATAGTCGACTACACAACAGAAAAAAAACAACATGACTTTAACGTTACATTTAAAACATAAACGTTTGAAAAATAATACATTATTTTTAAAAGTGTATCTGGGCGAAAACTTTTTACCTCAGACCTCGCATGCCCTTATAGAGACCTCATGACCACGCAAAAGACTAAGGTGTGGGATTATTTTGAATCTGAAAAGTTTTGTGTAAACGGTGTAATATTAAATTGGTTTACAATAACTCTTACTGGAGAGATGCATAACAGGCACGTCGTAGGCGTTCGCTTAGAGGCTAGCCAAAGCCAGCAAATGTCAATCACAGCATTCACTACAACCTGCCGCCACTGCGATCCCGTCCGTGCCGTCTATTCCTCTAAACGAAGACCCACTTCGGTGGTGGGGTGGGATGTCCAGGCGCTTTCTAAAAACTTTATCGGCTTGCTTTTCGTTAATCTCTGCGTGCCTGCGACTTCAGTTCCTGCCGAGCGCCTTTTTTGGTAGTTCACCAGACCACGTTGATAATTTACTGAACAAAATCGCATGATCTTGAGTAAGTAAAATGGGCATTGTTGCATTGTTTTGTTTTGAACGACATAGTCTGCATGACGTAAGTTTTTAAAAGCTGCTTTAATGCTATTCCTTGATAAACGTTACTATTGTTTTTGACTTGTGTTTTAATGATCTCTTATTAAAGTATGCTCTTCTTTTGTTTCCTTTTCAACGACCACCTGAAATTAATTGATAACGATGATTTGCCAGTGTGATTTATAGATAAGTATTTCAAATGTAGGCTATTATATACATGCACATACATAGTTTTTTTTCTTACCATCTTTTGGGGGTATATTGCTTTTAGAGTAGTCGACTAGTCGGATACAAAACTTTAGTTTAAACGACTATCAAATTAGTCGTTGCGCACATCCCTAGACAGAACTATTAAAAACGGCCTTTTTATGTAACGTTTAAGGCAGGTAAATCTTAAACTTTCCAGAGACATTAATTTAGCATGATTTTAGCCAAGGATAAATAAATGCCAATTTGTTGACCGATTTCATTGCTGATTTGAAATATGTTAATACATTAGTTTAGCTTGATTTTACCCAAGAAGCTAAATAAATGTCACTTTTGTTGCCAGACTTTATCGCTGAATCAAAATGTACATGGTATGGGCTAAGAAGCTATATGAATTCTATTTCTGTTGCCAGATTTTATTTCTAACTTGAAATGCACAGTTTAGAGTAGTTTAGCATTATTTGAGCTAAGAAGCTGTATGAATTCCACTTTTATGTTAAACTATAGTATTTTAGCTCAATTTGATCTAGGAAGCTAAATGAATGCTACTTTTGTTAACCATGTTTTTTTTTTTTAACAAATTTGAAATATGTTAAAAATACAGTATTTTAAGATGATTTGATCTGAGAAGGTGAATGAACACTGCTTGCCAGATTTTATTTCTGGAGTTACAGAATGCATAAATGTAAACATGTATTGAAGTCTAAATCAGTACTGTAGCATGATTTCAGCCAACAAGCTAAATGAATGCTACTTTTGTCATCAGATTTTATTGCTGATTTGAAATGTTAAAAGTGAATTATTTTAAGTGTTATTTGAACTAAGAAGCTAAAGGAATGCTACTTTTATCAGATATTTTTGGTGATTTGGAATATATATATATAAAATATAGTATTGTGGCATGATTTGACGGATTTAAAGTCAGCAAAATCTGGCAACAAAAGTAGCATTCATTTAGTTTTGTGTCCCAAATAATGCTAAAATACTATATTTTTAACAGGCTTTTAAAATGTATTTTTTTTGGATGATAGATAAATGCTAAATTGGTTGCCAAAACAGATTCCTTATTTAAAATATTAAATGCAGTATTTTAAAATTATTTGAGCTAAGCAGCTAAATAAATGCTACTTTTGTTTTCAGATTTTATTGCAGATTTGAAATATGTTTTAAAATATTTTGAAATATCATTCCTGTACAGTAGAGCATGACACTAGTAATGCCAACATCATGGTTTGATCCCTTGGGAATGCATAAACTGATAAAATGTTTGCCTTGAATATAGAGCTGCAAAACGATTAGTCACGATTAATCAGTCCAAAATAAAAGTTTGTGTTTGCATACTATATGTGTGTGTACTGTATATATTTATTATGTTTATATAAATACACACACATACATGTATATATTAAGGAAAATATGTTAAATTTATATGTAGAATATTTATATATAGGGCTGTCAAACGATTAATTGCGATTAATCGCATACAAAATAAAAGTTTGAGTTTGCCTAATGTGTGTGTTCTGTGTGTAAATATTATGTATAAATACAAACACATTCATGTACATATTTAAGAAATATTTATATGTATATGTATTTTGTTATAATTTATATTATATATAAATTAAAATATTTTGTACATAACATATTTCTCTTAAAAATATACATTAATTTATGTGTATTTATATATACATAATAATTACACACAGCACACACACTTATATTAGGCAGACTCAAACTTTTATTATGTATGCGATTAATCACAATTAATCGTTTGACAGCCCTATTATATATATAAAATAAATTATATAGAAGTTTTTACAAATACAATAAATAAAAATATATATATTTTTAAATATATATGTATATGTGTGTGTATTTATATATACATAATAATTACATAGTACACACACATATGCAAACATAAACTTTTATTTTGAATAGATTAATCGCGAATAATCGTTTTGCAGCTCTACTTGAATACAAAGCCGCTTGGATAAAAGAGTTCGCAAAATGCATAAATATAAACGTATTGTTGCATGATTTGAGCTAAGAAACTAAATGAATGCAACTTTTGTTTTCAGATTTTATTGCTGATTTGAAATACATTTTTAAAATATGTTGAAATATCATTCCTGTACAGTAGAGCATGATGCTAGTAATGCCAACATCATGGTTTGGTTTGATCCCGTGGGAATGCATAAACTGATAAAATGTTTGCCTTGAATATAGAACTGCAAAACAGTTAGTCGTGATTAATTGATTCAAATTAAAAGTTTATGTTTGCATACTATATGTGTGTGTACTGTGTATATTTATTACGTTTATATAAACACACACACATACATGTGTATATTAAGGAACATATGTTAGATTTATATGTAAAATATTTATATAGGGCTGTCAAATGATTCATCGCAATTAATTGCGTTTACAAATACAATAAATACAAATATTTTTTTAAAAAATATACACGTATATGTGTGTGTATTTATATATACATAATAAATATACACAGTACACACACATGCAAGCATAAACTTTTATTTAAAACGTATATTAAAAGTTTGTTTGCATACTATATGTGTGTGTCCTGTGTGTAATAATTATGCATAAATACAAACACATTCATGTATATATTTAAGAAATATTTACAAGTATAGGTATTTATTATCATTTTTAAATAATTTATATTATATGTAAATTTAAATATTTTTGTTTCTCTTAAAATATACATTAATTTGTGTGTATTTTTGTACATAATAATTACACACAGCACACGCACTTATATTAGGCAAGCTCAAACTTTTTTGTATGCGATTAATCGTGATTAATCGTTTGACAGCCCTATTATATATATATAATATAAATTATATAGAAGCGTTTACATACAAATACAATGCATACAAATGTTTTTTAAAATATATAAATGTATGTGTGTATTTATATATACATAATAAATATACACAGTACACACACTTATCCAAACATAAACTTTTATTTTGAATAGATGAATCGCAAATAATCATTTTGCAGCTCTACTTGAATACAAAGCCGCTTTATATGCAGAAATGTAAACATGTATTGTAGCATGATTTGAGCTAAGAAACTAAATGAATGCAACTTTTGTTGCCAGATTTTATTGCTGATTTAAGCTGTTTTAAAATGCAGCTACTAGTTCTTGCACAAAAGTTCTCATTGTACCAACCTAAGAAACAAATAAAAAAAAAAGCACTCTGACAACCAGAAACTAATCAGACTGAATCTGGTGATTTCAGCTAGCTCTTGTCCTTGTTTTGTTTACTTCAGTCCGTTAAACGGACAATCAGACGCTTTCTACACGGTAATACGACTGTGATGTGGTCTCAAACTGCTTAAAGACACTAAGCCGTCCTCTGGCATGGAAATAAATAAATTAAAGAGAAGGAATAAAAGACTTTCGAGCAAATTATTTCGATGAGGCACGTTACGCTGCATCGCTAACTCCACAGTACGTCTCTAATTGGAAGACCATTGTCTGAGCTGTCACGACTGAAGCCGCGCACGTTCGCTCACGTTAAGACGTTCTTCCGGAGCCCCTTTCCGCGCAGGTGACAAAGATAAACATTTTTTACGGCCGAGTTTGACATCGGCGGAGGGAGAAGACTTAGTCCAGTATCAGAGGCCCACGGCTAATGATTTTTGAGCAGCCCCCGACTGAGCCTTAAATGTCTTCAATATCCATAAACAACTCTATACTGTCCAATTAGGCAGACAGAGATGTACTGAGCTGTCAGACAGATTTGCATGGCTAAGCACCTGAGATCCCGCAGATGATGGGGGGGAGGGTTCGTCAGGCCGGGAGAGAAAGACGAGCACAACGGATGACTTTCATTACTGCGTTTTGCCTTTTTCCCAACACCCAATTACTGCCAGGATTAATTGATTATGTTACCTTTCTTTCAAAGCCCAATGCAGAGGTTGCTGGCTCTTTCTTCCCCCGCTTTATGCACTTACTTGAGTCCTTTTTTTTGCATTTTGTGCACATATAAAGCCCCGTTTCTCCTGTGGGGATTTAATACGTTTTGCAATTTACAGGTTAGGAAAAAAACATCCAGATCCGTTCCCTTTGAAAAAGACGGCCATTTGCAGCGGGCGATACCGTGCGTAATTAGGATTTATTCTCTGGCGTAGCATCGCCGTTGCCCCTGCTCTCTTCTCCCCTCTCTCTTCGCAACAGGCCTGTCAGCGGTCAGGGAGCTTGGGAGAACGTGACACTTCCCTGAGTACGTCTGATGGGAGTGAATCATGCTTTTTAGATTCATTATGGCACTTTATTTTTCCACTGGGCCTTTTCTCTCCTGTCCATCCAGTGTTGGGAGTGAGACGTGTGAGGGTGTATTAAAGGACAGACAGCGTACATATTTCACGATATGTACGCGGTTCTGCTCCGCAGACCGGCTGAGATGCTCGGCTCTCTGTCGGTGTCTGTTTTGTCGTACATGCCGGCCAGACAAAGAACTCGAAATGGCAAGTGTGTCTCGGTACGGGGGGAACGTCGTCAAAGTCACATCAGGCTGTCCGTAATTTCTGGGTTAAAGCTGCTTATGCGGGGAGCGAGTGAGCGAGAAGCAGGACTAGTTTTATGTCTGTTTTCAAAGCTGCTGTAGAATTATATTGCAGCTTTATATGGAGTTACAAAGTGACTAGTAATGGATTTCGCCAGATAATGATAACAAAGGTGGGAAAAGAGCTGATTTCTGAGTAGTTAGTAAATATACTGAATGAATTAAATTAGGAATATTTAAATGATTTTTAAAAATGTAAATGCATTTTATGAAAATGGTTGTGAATTTGTAACTTTAAGCCCATAATTAGCAGATCATTGAGATTTATTTATATTAAAGCTTTAGAATAATTATATATAATATTATTATATTATTTTATTGTTTATACTATATTCTTGTATCTTATTATATCTCATATAATATTACATATATTGTTATTTGTTATTTATTTATTTATTTAATTAAATTCGATTTTATATATATTTATGTATATATATATATATATATATGTAAATGTAAATTATACATGCATGTATAAATACTTTTGTGTTTTTCAGTATTTTACTCTATTAATGTTTTCATAGATTTTAATCAGAAATCTTGGTTGTCATCTTAAAAAATAAATGACAAAAAAATTAGGAAAAACGTTAAATATTACACTTAATATATTTATATTAAAATATAACTACAAATACTTCATATAATATTTGACATATTTGAATGTGTGCATATTTGTATTTTATATATTTTACTATATTTAATCTCTCGTGGATTTAATATCTAATCGGATATCATCTTATCATCATCATCAAAAATACAAAAAAATAAAATTAAATATTGCGTATATGTATTTTATATAGTTTACCATATTTAACATCTTCATGAATTTAATATCTAATCGGAATTCATTTTTTTTTTTTTTTTACCTATTGTTGTTATCATCTTAAAAAAAGAAAATAACTAAGAAATCTGGAAAAAAATAACATTAAATATTACACAGAATATATTTATATTAAAATATAACTACAGATATTTCATATAATATTTTACATATTTAAATGCATTATGTATTTTATATATTTTATTATGTTTAATGTCTTAATGAATTTAACATCTAATCAAAAATCAACCATTGTTGTTATCATCTTTATCTATATATATGCATTTAAATACTTTTCTGTTTTTAAATATTTTACTGTATTAATGTTTTCATAGATGTTAGATTTTAATCAGAAACATTAAATATAACACAAAATATATTTATATTAAAATATAAATACGAACATTTCATGTAATATTTCTCATATATGAAAATGTGTGCGTATATATATGTATTTTATATATTTTACTAAATTTAACATCTTCATGGATTTAATATCTAATCGCTAATCATTATTTCCCCCCATTGTCATTATCATCTTAAAAAAAAAATCTGGAAAAAAATAACATTAAATATTACAATAAATATATTTATATTAAAATATAACTACAAATATTTCATATAATGTTTTACATTATACATTTTACTATATTTAACGCCTTCATGGATTTAATATGTAATCGGATATATTTTTTTCCCATTGTCATTATCATCTTTAAAAAAAAAATAAAAAAAAAAACAAACAATCTGGAAAAAAGTTACATTAAATATTACACTAAATATATTTTTAGTAACATATAACTACAAATATTTCATATAATATTTTGCATATTTAAATGTGTGTGTGTGTATATATATTTTACTATATTTAATGTCTTAATGGATTCAACATCTAATCAGAAATCATCTTTATTCCCATTGTTGTAATCATCTTAAAAAACCAAACCAAAACAAAAACTAAAAAAATCTCGGAAAAATTACATTAAATATTAATATTTATATTAAAATAAAATGCCACATATTTCATATGACATTTTACAGATACATGTATTTTACTGCATTTAATGTTTTCATGGATTTAAGGTAATTTGTGATTAGATATTAATTATTAATTCTGTATGTGTGTCTGTGTATATATGTTATATTTTATACAATATTTTACATATTTATTTTGCATAGATTGTGTCACTTCAAGTAGGCCCACAATCAGATTTTATTTATGCAGTTGTATAATAGAATCCACATGATAACGTATAATTTTTTAGATTTCCGAACTACAAACATATTATTATATTACTTTTCTCACGTAAAATGGTGTTTCCGGCAAGTATGGTTTCTTTCGAAGCTTGAGAAGGCGCTCCATTTGAAGCATGTTATTTTGATCTCAGACATTGGCACTGTTGACACCTCAGTACTTGACTGTCCCTCAAGCCTTTCCATCTCCCCGGCATCGCACTTCCATTGGAACTAATTAATAAAAGTGTTTAAATCGCATTTCCCCCCTCCTGTAGTAATTAACAGCAACATCTGTTAAAGTTTCACTCAGCCTAGAAATAGCAGCCCCTATGCAAGCTCACAGGGAGAAATACAAAATGTGCAGAGGATCCGTTTAAACGTTCAGACTGGCGCACGTGACCACGGCGGACAGCCTTGTTAGGATATGAGGTTTGTATTGATACGTTAAACCCATTGATTCGATCATGTTTTAGTTTCTTGTCCATATGCTCATTGCCAAGCCATCTTGGGTGCATTACAACGTCAGATCGATTTTGAAAGCTTTTGATTATGTCTGTTTTCTGAATTAGACCGATGGAAGGATCAATGAAGAGGTCAAGTAAGGTTAAAGCAAAGAGCCCCTAAGTACCGGCCCTCCCGGCAAAACTGGCAGGATGTATGCTGATTTAGTGGAGGTACTTTATATGTTTTCACGTGGAATCAGCCTAGATGTGCTGGTAAAGACTGCAGTGCATGCTTCAAAATGTCACTGTTCATTATTCACTTCGGTCAAGGTGGTTTCAAATGGTGAACTGGTTGATAATTGGCTGAGATGCTTGTTTTGAAGGAATATTCTGGGTTATTCTCAGCATCATGTTTATGTGCTGCATCTGTGGCATGCTTTTGATAATGAGTAATAGACAATAAAATACATGTCATATGGACTCATTTTACATTTTACATAAATAAATAAATCTGAAAAATAAAAAATAAATAAAAAGGTAATTTCAACACTTCATCTCACAATTCAGACATTTGTACTTGCATTCGCAAAGATAAATAAACTGCAAAATATACAGTCAGAATTGCAAGATATAAACTCAGAACTCGTAATTTTGACTTTTCTCAGAGTTTGTCTTGTAGTTTTGAGTTTATGTTGTAAATGTTGAATTCATATCTTACAATTATATGCTTTTCTCTATTGCTCTGTTGTTGTTAACTCGCAATTGCAAGTTTATAATTATAACTCTAAGAAAATTCAGAATTTTGAGATAAAAATTCAAATCTAAAATCCAAATTCTGAGTAAAAGTTGGAATTGTGAAATGTAAAAAGTTAGCATTGCCAGATGTAAACTCAGAATTCTGTGAAAACATTTGGAATTGTGAGATGTAAACTCAGAATTCCATGAAAAATAAGTTGGAATTCTAAGATGTAAAATCATAATTTTGTGAAAAAAGTTGGAATTGTGAGATATAAACTTAAAATTCCATGAAAAAGTTGGAATTGTGAAATGTAAACTCAGAATTCCGAAGTTAAAGTTGGCATTGTCAGATGTAAGCTCAGAATTCAGAGAAAACGTGGAATTGTGAGATGTAAACTCAGAATTCAATTAGAAAAATAAGTTGGAATTCTGAGATGTAAATTTAGAATTCTGAGAAAAAAATAGTAATTGTGAGATGTAAACAGAATTCTGAGAAAAGAGTTGGAATTGTGAGATGTAAACTTAGAATTCTGAGAAAATTGGATTTGTGAGATGTAAGCTCAGAATTTAATGAAAAATTTGGAATTCTGAGATGTAAACTTAGAATTCTGAGGTAAAAATTGGAATTGTGAGATGTAAACATGTAGAAAGTTGGAATTGTGAATTCTGTGGAAAAAAGTTAGAATTCTGAGATTTAAACTTAGAATTTTTAGAAAAAAGGTTGGAATTGTGAGATGTAAATTTAGAATTCTGAGAAAAAAGTTGGAATTGTGAGATGTAAACTTGGAATTCTGTGGAAAAAAGTTGAAATTATGAGATGTGAACTTAGAATTCTGAGAAAATTGGGAATTGAGATGTAAACTTAGAATTCTGCGGAAAAAACTTAGAATTCTGAGATTTAAACTTAGAATTTTTAGAAAATAAGTTGGAATTCTGAGATGTAAATTTAGAACTCTGAGAAAAAAGTTGGAATTGTGAGATGTAAACTTAGAATTCTAAGAAAATTGGGACTTGAGATGTGAACTTAGAATTCTGTGGAAAAAAGTTAGAATTCTGAGATTTAAACTTAGAATTTTTAGAAAAAAAGTTGGAATTGTGAGATGTAAATTTAGAATTCTGAGAAAAAAGTTGGAATTGTGAGATGTGAACTTAGAATTCTGAAAAAATTGGGAATTGAGGTATAAACTTAGAATTCTGTGGAAAAAAGTTAGAATTCTGAGATTTAAACTTAGAATTTTTAGAAAACAAGTTGGAATTTTGAGATGTAAATTTAGAACTCTGAGAAAAAAAAAATTGGAATTGTGAGATGTAAACCAAAAAAAAGTTATAAAAAGTGATAAAAAGTTGCAGTTACTTTTTTCATGTTTTATGTATATTTATCTTTTGTTTTATTTGATATCAATATCTCACAACTGTAACTTCATATAGACAGATATGAAACTTTAGTAGAATGTGTAGTCAAAATTTAACCTATGCTAGCTAGCTAACTAAATGTCCTTGTTACTGAAAATTGGTTATAATTTATTGGTTATAATGGACTATAAAAATTAGGAGACATTTTGTTAATTCAAATTGGTTATTTAATAGCTTAGCTTAGCAAACAATAATAACTCGTAACGACTTGAATTAAAACAAAAGAACTGCTTTACTGAAGTTTCGAGCAGGATTTATACAAGGATGACTTTTCTTAACTGCACACACATACTCCATCGTTCACTTCTTCTTCATGCTTGTGCGTGCTCTCGATTCTGAAGCATTATGGGCAACTATTCTTAAAGGGGAACTGCCCAATAAATGAATGTATAAACTATTTCTGTTCTTATTACTGAAATCAACGAATTAAACTTATATTAAGCATTTATGACTACTAATCCTCTAATTTAAGTCACAACAAGCTACAGTAAGGCCATTTTAGTCATGTGACTTGTAACGAAACTTGTATCTTGCAAAACTCAGGTTAAAAAAAAAAAAAACATTATAAAACTATTTTGGGTGAAAATTATGACTTTTTAAAGTCAAAAAGTCCCATGAAGCCAATGTGCCTCAGGTTGAGTACCGGCACTCTTCTAAATCAGTCGCTGCGATTAGACAGGAGGTATCCCATGAATCAGGTTGCACTGGCTGCTTATAATCACTTTTGTGTGACAAAAAACTAATTGAACTCAAGCTGTTTTGTGTACACGAGTATGACAAGAGCTAATGGGATAATTTGAAATACAAACGGGTCCTCACTTTTTCATCATTAATTACTACTAATTATATGAGCACACGCGCGCTCTCGTTGAGGCACCTATTACGGGATTTTGTACTTGAATGGTGTATATCACAATCAGAATGTCAGTGCTGGGTCTTAATTGTCTTAGTGTCTTCCCTGTCATTTCTGAACCTTCTCTCTGATTACACTATATGACACCTGCAGGTACGACTGACAAACTGTGCGGTTATATTTGTATATCACGATTGATAATCATAACTTCAATAGCCTGAGTCAGATCTAAAAATGCTGAATAGACAATGTTTGAAAAGTAGACGTTTTTAAAGTCCAAACTAAAATAAACATGCATGCTAATTACTTATATATTTATTGATTCATTGATTCAGAGATGCTTGTTTTGTTACATTTTATCAAAATGTCAAGTGGCTCCACCCCTGAAATGACTTTCCTTGTCAGATGTTGGTGTTTAATCATTAAACCCTTATATTTTTTCCCCTCATTTTTTCATAATTGTTGTAATAAAATCCAACTTTACACTCTTTGCCCTCTCAAAGCATCCTGTCCTCCATTTTACTTCTGTAACATAACATATTAATGAAGTAAAATGGATTATGAATGCCATTTCAAGTGCACACATCATTAGCTTTAAACTTTTATTTTTTATTATATATTTTATTATATCACAGAAGAAAAATGGGTTATGCTTACAAAGTCTTGTTGCAAAACTGTACACATATTAATGCTAATATTTAATATTAATTTTATTATTGTTTATTTAGTGTTACTGTGTTATGTGTGACCCTGGACCACAAAACCAGTCATAAGTAGCACAGGTGTATTTGTAGCAATAGCCAAAAGTACATTGTATGGGACAAATTTCTAAATATATTGAAACTTAATTTGTGATTAGTAATATGCATTGCAAGAACTTCATTTGGACAACTTTAAAGGTGATTTTCTTAATATTTTGATCAACAAACCATCAATGGAAAGCTTATTTTTTCTGCTTTTAGATGATGTATAAATCTCAATTTTAAAAAAATTACCCTTATGACTGGTTTTGTGGTCCAGGGTCACATATTATATTGTATTATAATAATTAATAACTGTAAAAAAACAATAAAAAACATTTTGTTGAGTAAACTTAAAATAATCTGTTACCCTTAACTGTCAACTCAAATAAGTTTAGTTAACCTGAAATGTTAAGTTGTACTAAGTGACAGCTTAGATATTTGAGTTGACTAAACTAAAAGTTTTGTTTGTTAAACTTAAAAGCTGGGTATGTTACCCAGCTGCCTTAAAGGGGTAACAAATTATTTTAAGTTGACACAACAAATTGTTTTTTACAGTGTGTACACATTAATGCTAGCAATTTTTTATTTTTTATTTTTATTATTTATTTAGTGTTATTATATTGTATTATATTTTTGAAGTAAAGTGGGTTATGAACGCTGTTTAATGCTCACAAATTCTTTGTGTAGAGCAAAACTGTACACACATTAATGCTATCTTTTATTTTTTATATTATATTACATTATATTATATTATTTTGGAAGTAAAGTGTATTGTGCCCACTGTCTCATGCTCACAAAACTTCTGCAAAAAATCTGCACACATTAATGCCAACTTTATTTTTATGTATTACTATTTATATTGTGTTGTATTGTAATATATTATATTATATTATTATATTATGAAAGCAAAATGGGTTATGAACACTACTAGCATAAACATGACAGATTTTGCACATTGACTTGTTTTTAATTACTATTTTTAATATATTGTATTATAAATAGATTATAAATGCTGTTTCAAGTCTTGTTGTAAAACTGTACACACTAGCATAAACTTAGGACAGATTTTGCAAACACACCATTTGCTATGATATTATATTATATTACAAATACTTCCAATTAAAGAAAAAAAAGTCATCACGATTCTATTTACAAATGTAAATACCTTCCAGTAATTTATTACTTTTCTCGCTCTTGGTATTTGGACAGAAACGACGACCAACAACAGTTGGGCCCATTAAGACAGCACGTCTAATATTCAGCCCGCCGTATATTCATCAGATTGGACAGACGCATCAACTCGGCTCATTTCTGCATTTTTAATTGTTGTTTTTTACCAGGAGCTCATCCTTGGGGAGGCAGTCCAGTCTCTCCGAAAGGTTAGTGGTCCCTGATGCAAGCGCAGCGCTGGATTTCACATAATGTCATGTCTTTGTTAGCATTTTCACTGTTAATAATGTAGTCACCTGACATCAGCCCGCCACACCAGAGGCATGGTAATGCGAGGGAAATGCTATCTCCTTTCCAAAAAACAATTACTGCTGAAGAGTATCGCTTTTTTCGCCCCTCCAAATGGTTGTTTTAGCCTTCATTCAGAGATTCATCAGTAATCAAGGGTTAATTTCACACTTCACTGAATGGCCTGTTTTAATCCCTATTCAGAGTAATTAAATCTGTCTAATAAAGTGAGCACTTTTCTCTTTTTTTTTTTTTGTTCGCACTTTATTTTTTTTTATTGTTTTACACCCTTCACGTCTCATCTCCCGAGCAACACGTCATCTCGCCTCCGTGACAGGCCGAATCTATCCCTAAAATTAAAACATTCCTGACCTATCTAAGATGACAGGAGACGCAGAGAGAAAAAGTGATAGAGTTAGAAAAGAGAGAGGGGGGGAAGAAAGGGATAAGCATGAGAGAAGTTGAAAGAGATCCTTCACAAAGCTCGTCAGGAGTGCGAAGAATAGCTGACAATCGTTTTTTTCCCTCCTTTTCTCTTTCTCGCGCACTTCCATTTCAGACGAGTGGAATGTGAAGATTTGACCCTGTCAATCAGGACCGGTGACAAGTTTAATCACGGAGCGCCCTCCACAAAATCATGGCTAAATAGGAATGCAAATAATAGAGCACCAGGGCCTCTTATAAATGCTAATCAAGAGGGCTAATCAGCTGACAGGACCACAGATCCTGCTCGTTCAAGGAGTCACTCAAACTTACTTTCTCCTCTCTTTCGCGCTTTCTTTTTCCCCTTTCGCTTTCCCCATTACAGGCCATAAATCTGCACGTCTGCTCAGAAGGATATCCAAAACGATCTCTACCCGGCTTCCCGGAGAGCGGGGCGGTGTGATGGTATGAGCGTTGAGGAGCAACTGACTGGCATTACTAACTTAAAGGTAGATTGTGTAATTTCTGCGTCGTTAAACGGAAATGCAAAAATAATGACTGTCAAACATGTGCTAGTCCGCAAGAGTGCGTTAGTGCCCACCCACTTTTTCAGTGGCTTTAGTATTTTTTCCATTAATTTTTCCCATAGGGATTTTTAAAAAGTCTTTGTTAAAGGAGAAGTCCACTTCCAGAACAAAAATGTACAGATAATGTGCTCACCCCCTTGTCATATAAGATGTTCATGTCCTTCTTTCTTCAGTCGTAAAGAAATAGTTTTTTTTGAGGGAAACATTTCAGGATTTTTCTCCATATAATGGACTGATATGGTGCCCCGATTTTGAACTTTCAAAATGCAGTTTAAATGTGACTTCAAACGATCCCAAATGCGGTTGTAAACGATCCCAGCTGAAGAAGAAGGGTCTTATCTAGCGAAACGATTGGTTATTTTAATAAAAATAATACAATTTATATACTTTTTAAAGTCAATTTATTTAATTAATTAATTTAATTTATTTATTTTTTTCATTTTTGTCTATTTATATTTACATATGTGTATTTTATTCTCATCTTATGTTTATTGTCTGTATGTTGTTGCTGTCTCTGTGTACTGGAAGCTAATGACTCTAAAACAAATTCCTATTATGTGCAAGCATACTTGGCAATAAAAGCTCTTTCTGATTCTGATTCTGATTCTGATTCAAATGCTTGTCTTGTCTCATCTCTGCCTGAACAGTTTTTTCCGGTTCATGACAGTTAGGGTATGAAAAACTCCCATCTCATGTTCTCCCTCAACTTCAAAATCGCCTTATATCGCGGTTTTACCTTTTTTGTTAAGGTTTTTGATCTTTGCATGTTCACTTTGCAAAGACTGTGTTGGTACTTCTGTAGCGATATAAAATGATTTTAAAATGATTTTTGAAGTTGAGGGAGAAAATACGATTGGAGTTTTT
>JAHKKF010530034.1:0-31587 GCA_019740295.1 Labeo calbasu | reverse complement strand
ATATAAAGCTTGAACATAAACACAACAAGGCTGTAAAAGCAAATTAGTGAGCAGGTGACTTTTCCTGTTTAGCATGACAACATTTAATGTACCCTTCCTCCCGTAGTCATTTGTTAGCAACCACATTTTAAGAAATGTGAAAAAATCACAAGTGTGTTATTACTGTATATTGCCATGGAATAAAACATTAAAAAGTCTTGTGATTGTTAACCACAGACCATTTTTCAGACATTTAACAAAACCCCATTCAGAAAACTCGCTGGGTTCAGGGCAGTGAAACAGGAAATGCAAAAATGCTAACTTTATAGAACTCATTACTGCAAAACTTGTACCATCCTGATTTTTTTTGTTTTATACCCACTCAATATAAAAGTGATTTTTAATTTAAGAACTAAAAATATGCTCATAATTTAAAGAGGTTTAAGTCATTGTATACGTTGACCCATTTGTCTTTATTTTGGGTTTGATTTCTGCAACACCTCAAGTCTTGCAGTAAATTCTGTAAAATAAAAAACAAGAATCATTTTGACTCTATGCTAAAATCTTAGAATTGTAAATCTGGTGTACAGAACTGGAACATTCGAGAACCACAGTGACGGATATTCCATTCCCTCCGGCTGTGGGCAGCAGGGTAATTCAGGTGAAGGAGGCAGAGTTTATGATGTGGTTAGATTTATGGAAGCTTATGTTTGAGTTTTACCGCCTTCAGATGTCTGAGTGACCTTCAGAGAGTTCAAAGAACCACTGCTGTGATCCTGTAGCAGTTGCCATGGGCACTTTAAATGACCCCCTTACTTGAAATTACATTTCCGTAGTACACAGGGAGTTAAGTTTTTACATACAAGCTTTGCAAGTCCTTAATCATGTTGAGTGGCCTTTCTAAGGTAGAGGTCAAGCATGTGCTGCATATGCCTTAAAGCAGTGCTCAGAACCTTGTTGACTTAAAGGCCCCCCTTGTTTGAGACATTTTTCGAAGGCCCTCCTGTCAATTCTAATGTACCTCTGGTGCATTTGTTGTAATAAATAAACTCAAAAATATTTGATCTAAGCATATGTTAACTAATTTCAGATCGTATTAAGACTTATCTGGCCCCCCTGGTAGTCTGGCATGGCGCACTAGTGTGGTTGAGAACCATTGCCTTAAACTCTTCAACCTTAACATGACCTCAGATGGCGGTGCTTTTAATGATAATATTAAATAAACTCTCTGCACCATATGAACAAAGCCGTTCGCATATACTGTGTGAAGTCAGCATGCCAGTAAACCAAATATTTGGATGACGAATAGGGTCTGATTTATAGCCAAGAACGACCAGGGTGGCAGGTTAAAGTTAAAAACACCCTGTGTGTCTGAATTTGGTGAGTTGCTATAGTGATGTGATGTTGTATTTGTGTTGTGTAGGGGCCTTTGTCAGTGTTCTCAGCAAAACAGAGATGGTCAGCTCCGCGAACCGTCAGGCTGAGACTGCAGGACAGAGACCTCGGATTCACTCTGAAGGGAGATGCGCCCGTTCAGATACAGTCACTGGATCCTCTTTGTCCCGCAGCGGTGAGTGTTTACGCATAGACACAGGCACAAACACCAGTAGTGTTAGTTCACCCAAAAATATGTTGTCCTTTAGTTGTTCAAAACCTGTATGATTTTCTTTTCTATGTGGAACACAAAATATTTTGAAGAACTGCTTTGTCCTTATGTAAACATTTCTCTCCCGCTCTGTTTTATTGCAAATAATTAAAACTGAGAAGAGCAAACAGAAACCGATAACTATCATGACATTTATCAGAAGTCATATCTTCCCGTTTTAATTCATCTTCCTTGTACACGTTTAAATGTCTCTGAAGCTGAAGACTTAATCTTTGCCCACAGCAGTTGAATGAAAACAAGACACACATTTATCCACGCCCACTGCACCTGTTTTTGACCATATGAGTCTTGAGCTGTCTCAAGCAGCTGTGTGTTTCCCACAAATAACCCTTCATTTTTGTTGGAGCACATGAGCGAGTCCTCTCAGAGCTGATCTCTATGGTTACAGCGGTGTGGTCGTGCCGATAAACTCATACCATAAATATCTGAAGTGGCGAAGCGCCACTCTTGCCGGACATGATTTACTTCTCTGACCTTTTTGTGTCTTTTGTTTCTTTTTCTCTCCACTATCTCTTTATCACCAGGCCGAGGGACTGAAAGAAGGAGATTACCTTGTTGCTGTGGGTGACACAGAGTGTAAATGGCTGGGAGTGAGTGATGTAATGAAGCTTTTAAAGGATGTGGATGAGGAGGGCGTCAGCATCAGAGTGGTCAGCATGTTGGATAGCAGCAGCCAACCAATGGTAACTTCATTTGTCTCTAGGTTTCTTTGCCTTTCATTCTCTGATGGGTTGAGGAATTATATTTATAAATTAGGCTTATTTAGATGAACTAAAACGAACAATATAGTTACAAATGTGACCCTGGACCACAAAACCAGTCGTAAGTAGCACGGGTATTTTTGTAGAAATAGCCAACAATACAGTGTATGGGTCAAAATGAATGATTTTTCTTTTATGCCAAAAATCATTAGGATATTAAGTGAAGATCATGTTCCATGAAGATATTTTGTAAATTTCTTACCGTAATTATAACAATACTTAATTTTTAATTAGTAATATGCATTGCTAAATACTTTATTTTGACAACTTTAAAGGTGATTTTTTTTTTTTTTTTATTTTTTTTTTTTTGCACTCTCAGATTCCAGATTTTCAAATAGTTGTATCTCAGGCAAATGTTGTCCTATCCTAACCATGTATCAACAGAAAGCTTATTTATTCAGCTTTCAGATTATCTATAAATCTCAGTTTTAAAAAAATGACCCTTATGACTGGTTTTGTGATCCAGGGTCACATATAGATAAACTCGCACTACTGTTAAAAAAAAAATGTTTTTGTTTGTTTGTTAAAAGAAATTCATACTTTAATTCAGTAAGGATGTATTAATTGATAAATGCTCTTCTTTTGAACATTTTAATTAATTAAAAGAAGATGAAAAAAAAGTATCCGTTTCCAGAAAACATTAAGCAGCACAGCTGTTTTTAACAGTGATGAAGATTATTTTTATAAATCAGGATATTAGAATGATTTCTGAAGGATCATGTGACACTGAAGACTGGAGTGAGGGCTGCTTGCCATTTCAGGAATAAATAAAATTGCAAAATTAATGTTACTGTATTTTTTTTTTATAAAATAAATGCTGCCTTGCCTCTACTTTCCAAGATTTTAAAATCTTACCACGAATTAGTTCACAAAATAAAAAGCACATTAATATCATCACAATATTTACAATGTATGGTTCTGTGATAGTCCATTTCATTTTTTATATACGTTTGATCCTCCAGCCTTAGTGATTATAACTCAGCTCCTTTTCACCAATGAATGCACTGTCTTTAATGTTTCTGTCAGTTGGGATTCATAAGCTGTTTTTGATAAAGATGTAAGATTTGTGTCTGCTGTGTGAAATCGCTTTTTCACATTTAAGGGTTTGCTGTTGTTTTTTTTTGTGAATGTTTGTGGGTGTTGATAGACGGTGTGTAATCAGGCAAATAAAACCTCAGTAGCATGATAAGACTGATGATTAACTCATAATAGGATTACATTCTTATTAAATCAACAAAAACAGCTCACATAATGTATTTGTGTTACAAAACAGAAAAGTACACGTAATTTGAGCCATTGTGATCTTAAGTTTGCTGTAGATAGAGCAGAGTTAGTATTTAATTAGAGCATTCATCGTTTGTAATTCAGTACAAGTATTGCTAAGAGTCTAATCACCTCTCCTCTTTTTCTATCTCCATAGCCGACCAAGAGCGCCACATACGGCGGCCTCCCGAAGACCTACTCCATGATCTGCCTGGCGCATGATGAGGATGATGATAAGAAGTCTCGCAAGGTAGCAAAAAAACCGTCATTCCTCAGCTGGGGTCTCAAGAACAAGCAGAAGAGCGGGAGCACGCTGAGTCTCCCCAATGCAGATTACAGCGGACCCTGGAACAGACCCTGCCCCACCTATCCCAACTCATATAATGAAAGTGCCCTCTACTAAACACACTATATTACAAGAAAAGAGGGAGGGATGTTTAGAAAGATGAAAATGTACATTTTGCACAGATCTACAGTATAAACACAGGTGTAAGCTATACATTTATTCCTTCATTAGTTTGGTTGTCTAGAAAATCTCACCAATAAATTAGGTGAAAATGACGTGTTTTAACAAATCAGTAGATAAAACACAAAGTGTATGCTGCTCAAAGTATTTTTTATTATTATTGTTATTTGTTTTATTGTATTATATGGTTAAATGGTGTGATGAAGGATTTTTTTTCTTTTCTTTATTGGAAAATTCCACTAAGTAGTGACAGACAGGCACCTTCCTTAAATAAAAATGAGGGTTGGTAGATGGGCAGTTAACCTGTGGCCTTTTTTGAGCCTGTAGCTGACATACAAACCACTACAGCAGGGTTCTGTGATGATCTTATATCATCAAAATGGAATTTTAACTTTTGTCAATCACTGTAGAAGAACAAAATGTAGGATAGGACAGTGAATATATATATATACAAACAGTAATATTATTTTTGTGCACCTCAAGTATTTACATACACTGAAGGGAAATACCATGATAGGACTCTACGGCTGAGCATAACTGAAAGATATTGCCAAATTCAAGCAGGAAGGATAAAAAATATAGCAGTGAATACAAACGCCATTCTTATTTAACCTTTGTTCCATGTGTTTTACCTAGCACTTCTTCAGTGTTGGAATATTTCACTGTCTACAAAGTAGATTTTTATACACGTTTGATAATCAAATAACTTATATGCAAAATAAAGAGAAAAAAATATCTATATAAACATATGTATTCATTTTAAGTGTTGGAAGTACTTAGGTTTTGTATTGTGAAACTGTAGCCTGATGTATATATCACGGGTGGTTTTTGGCTACATATCTTTCTTTCTGTTACTTGGTGTTTGTTCTTCTCTTTATATTGTATAGCTCAAAAAGTGATGGCAAGTGTTTTTTTTCATGTCTCTTCTGACAATATTTAACTTTTTATTTACTTTTAGAAAACACTGCCTCTCAGAAACCTTTAAAATGCCTTACCACAGGCTATGCTGACACATTCTTATTTAACTGTGGATCACCACTCCTTGCTTGTAAATACTTTATTATTGTCAGTGAATGTATCGTTACCATTAATGTTTCTGCAAGTTCCACCTTTGGAATTATAATGATAAACACTGTTCTGAGAGAATGTTGACATTGTAAAATTCTTTGAAAAAGCTGACGTTCACAGTCCTTACTTTAGAGTCGGGATCGAATCGGCATTAGCGCTCTAAATTTTAACTTGTTACAAAAGGTATTGTAATAATAAAGCAGATTTCTAGATTATTTGCTCTTGTGTCTGCAATTTATGTGGATTACCACTATGATACGTCTGAGGAAATGTCTGGACTGATGTCTGTCTGAAATGTATATTGTTGCCTTCTTTTGTTGTATATGTAAATTTTGATTTAAATAAAATGAGGGGTCAAAGCTGTGGCTGTTTTTATTGTGTAAGTGGGTATTGTGGTTATGCACTGTGTAATCTTCCAAACCAAGCCAATTCTGGTTAAAAGTAACATTACGTAAGCAAGTGGTTGTATTTTAATACAGGTCATGCATGATTAAGCAGATAGTCTCAGTTTTGCCCTAATCGGTTCTTCCTTTTCCAATCTGTTTAAGCCAGAAATCTGATAGTAATGCAGCAGGGTTTGTAGATCATGACACATTTCACATGACACTGTGATTCAGATGTGAAACTTAATATAAAAAAAAGGGGAGAATAAAGAGAATAATCTCATTCTTAGAGAGTAAACTGAAGTAGTACTATAATATAATGACTTCTTGAAACTTGCGCATGTGAATCAGGGCAGTGAAAATGGTGTGGTGGACTAATGGATTTTAAATCACTCACAGACTGGGGAATTTTATGGTGTGGCTTTGGTTGGATTATTAGAGAGATTGCTTACCAACGCCAGCAGTGATGTCACAGTGGTTAACTGTGTCTGTATGCGAAAGAGATAGCAAGACAGAGAAGATGTCCCTGCATCTTCTACAGCTGGAGAACATTAAGAGAGAACATCACAAATCCACTGACTCAGGACTCATTCAACAATTGCTTTTGCTGGAGTTTTACCGGAATCGTATACATGCCCCACACAAGTCTGCTTTTAACTGGAACACTTTCCACCAGAGTGATTTCTGCTATGACTCACCCACTTTCTCCTCTTCAGCAGTCTTGTAAAAACACACGGAACGTACATTTAACCCACTTACAAATGTTAAAAGCTGACACATATTATTGAAATAAATACTAGTACATAATATATATATATTTATATTTGTAGTATTTGAAATAAATACAAAAAAATGGATATAGAACAGTTTCACAGCATTGCACTTGCTTTAGTGAATGCATTTGTATCAGTACTATGTCATTTGAAGATTAGCTACTAATTATAGAAGGTTTCGCTCCAGCAGGGCTGACTCCACAGTTAGTACACAATAGGATTAATAACTGTTAAACCTCTACTAGATATAATGCTGACCTCTTTACTACTTAAGTTTCAGAGCAGGTCTGGGTGTATTTGTGCAAGATAAATATTAATAGCAACAGTAATAATAATATGGAGTAATTAAATATGAGACGGAACTGTGAGTCACAGCTCTTAAATGTGTGCCCTGTTTCCATTATTTTGATCATTTGAAGCACTTCACAATGACATATTCTGTTTAGGTAATGAATGGTGTACATCTCAGAGCTGTAATTTTAGGTTAGCCTATGTGTATTTCACAAGCATCTCTTTATAATGATTCCTCAGACTGTAGGGATAAGGGACATCTTTCACAACAAATCCATTCATCCTCTACAAAACTATTTGTTGCAGGGAGCACAGATGTTTAGGAACGTGATGTAGTGTTTTTGGTGAAAATAACATCCAATGAGCCTTTTACCTATTTGGCCTTTAGCCACATAGAGAACTGTTTGTGTAAGGGGTTCAGTGTGAACAAGTCAACTATTTTTGAATCAAACTCGTTCATGAATTAAAACTACTACAACAACAACAAAACTCTATTTAACACTATTTAAAGCAGCACAATATGACGGTAAAGGATCTGGCTCGTATTTTTGAAAAGGCTTTAATTTAGTTAGTCACAATGCCTAGTCTCAGTACCAAAACGATATTTACACATTTTTTTTTTTTTTACTGAAATCGGTATAAAATGACCCACAGAAAACATACAAGTCAATAACGCAGTGACAACTAAGACATCCTCTTTTATTTTGTCAAACACCTTTTCCACGTGTACATACACTTCACAATTAAGTGGACGAGACGTCCCTCTACTGGACAACTGCCGCACTCAGATGTGGCGCGACGCCGTTGCTAAGAGGATTAAACCGCAGCGCTGATTGGTTGAACGTGCACAAGTGAACCAATAGGATGAGTCGTTATATTTGAAGGGTTTTCATGGAAAGCGTCTAGTTACGTGAAGTTGAGTTGAAGCTAATAAGATTTCGATGACGAATTATGTCTTTTTATAAAAATAACCTATAAAACGCTATCATTTTCTTACTTGAAACATAGCTTTGCCACACTATAGTTCTGAAATGAGCTGTCCTGACCGCGGTTTTCACAAATCCTAATGTCACAGCTCTCACCGAAACGAGGAAGTTTGTTGAGGACCATGTCATCCAAATTCAACTTCAGCTTTCGAAGAAGAGAGAAGAAAGAATTTGTAAGTCTTCTATCGCGTGAATATAATTTAGCTGCTAAAAAGCCTGTTACTAAGCAACCTATATAAAGACATTAATTCAGACCTCAGTATTTCTTCTCTTAGCAGTGGTACTGGATTGCTTTAACGTGTATCCTGTGATGTAGCTGTGTCGTGAATGTAATCCTGTGTGTTGTTGTGGTTGTTTAGCCGAATATAGCTCATGGCTTGATTCCTGCTGCCACCATTGCCCCCAGACCTGCCGTTCCCCGCACTCCTCCCCCACGAAGCCCCAACCCCTCTCCAGAGAGACCCAGGTATACCTACATACCATATCCCATTCCATTCATATCACTTTTGTTCTCCTTCATCATTTTTCACATCTCTCAATGCATCTATAATTTTGAGAGTCTATTAAATCACTCATACTTAGCCATAATGTTTTTATACAACTAACTTACAATATATCTTATTCAGTTTTATTCCTCCAGTATCTACACTTTTTTCTGTAAACCTTGTAAACTGTCTTATAACTGTCACAGGTCTGCCTTGGCAGCTGCCATATTAACGTCCTCTCTGACGGGCCGTACTGTTGCCATCCCTCCTCCACGCCAAAGGTCTTACTCTGAGAGTGATTGTTCACGTGCAGACAGCCAAACTGGCTTTGAGCCCTATGCAGCCACAGAACTTTATACCAGGTATTATAGTGTACTGATTCATTGACCTTAATCAGTTTCCTAACCTTTTATTTTGTGGGTGGACCCCCTTTGACATAAAGAATTTACTTGATGTACCCCTGAGAGTTTACATTAGTATTTTAATAATCTGCATGGTTATGGTTCTCTGAAGCTGGTTAAAAATGGTCACTTGATATGAAGGTAAACAAATATGTAATTATTTATCTTTTTTTGTAAGCATTTTATCTTGATTGCTGTTATTTAAACATATTTCTATCTATTTTAATTTTACATTTTTAGCATTTAAAGGGTTAGTTAACCCAAAAATGAAAATTTTGTCATTAATTACTCACTCTCATGTCGTTCCAAACCTGTAAGACATTAGTTTATCTTCAGAACACAAATTAAGATATTTTAGATCAAATCCAAGTACTTTCTGACTCTTCATAGACAGCAAGGGTCCTACCACGTTCAAGGCACAGGAATGTAGCTAAAATGGTCAATGTGTGGTCAGTGGTTCAACCATAATTTTACGAATCTACAGTTTGTATTTCATTTGTATTTCGAAGACTGAATGAAGGTCTTACGGGTTTGGAACAACATGAGGGTGAGAAATTAATGACAGAATTTTCATTTTTGGGTGAACTATCCCTTTAATTGGTTTAATTAATCACACTCCCTTGCAATTTTTTCACAAACCCCAGTGTAGGACAACCTGATCTAATTAAACTGGCGCTCTTTTAGAAGAATAGTTCACCTAGAAATGAAAATTTTGATAAATTCTCATGGTAAACCTGATTAACAGGATGATTATATGTTGTGATCAGAATGATATTAATGTAAGGGAAACTTTGGTAGTACTGACCCTCAAGTCATTCTAAACCAATATATCTTACTTTCTTCAATAAAACGCAAAAGACTTCTTTTTTCTTTAAAAAAAAACACCTGGTGCCCTTTACAATATAAATGAGGACAAAGTTGTTGTAGCTTGTGATGAACAGACCAATATTTAAGTTATTCACTCGTTATTCTCACCTTGGCATGAGTTAATAAGATAAGTAGTCAGATTTTTACAATAAACTGATCAGTTAAATTTCGGTCTGCCTGTCACACAAAGCTATCATATGACTTTAGAAGACTTGAAGTATAGTGCATAAGTCACATGGACCACTTTTATGATACTTCTGTGGTGCATTATCATTTTCCAAGTTTGAAAGCAGCAGTTTAGTCAACTGTTCTGCCATTTCTCCTTTTGTGTTTTATAGAGGAAAAAATGTTATAACGACACAAGGGGTAGTTTCATTTTTGCGGGAAGTAATCCTTTAAAGGGATAGTTCACCCAAAAATGAAAATTCTGTCATTAATTACTCGGCCTCATGTCATTCCAAACCTGTAAGACCTTTCATCTTCGGAGAACAAATGAAGATATTTTTGATGAAATCTGAGAGCTCTCTGACCCTGCATAGACAGAAATGCAACTACTACGTTCAAGGCCCAAAAAGGCAGTAAGGACATCATTAAAATGGTCCATATGCACGAGTGGTTTAACTGTAATTTTATGAAGCTACTAGAATACTTTTTGTGCACAAAGAAAACAAAAATAATGACTTCATTCAACAATTATTCTCCTCTGTATCACTCTAGCGCCATTATGAAGAGTATCACAACACATGAGCGTGGTGCTGCTGATGTAGAACACTCATGCGCTGCACCTTATTTACATACAGAGCGCACGTGTCGTGGTACTCTTCATAATGAGGCTAGGGTGATGCGGAGGAGAAGAATTGTTGAATAAAGTCGTTATTTTTGTTTTCTTTGCACACAAAAAGTGTTCTCGTAGTTTTGTAAAATAATGGTTGAACCACTAATGTCACATGGACCATTTTAATGATGTCCTTACTGCATTTCTGTGTCTTGACCGTGGTAGGACCCTTGCTGTCTATGGAGGGTCAGAAAGCTCTCGGATTTCATTAAAAATATCTTAATTTGTGTTTCAAAGATGAACAAAGGTCTTACGGGTTTGGAACGACATGAGGGTGAGTAATTAATGACAGAATTTTCATTTCTGGGTGAACTATCCCTTTAAGTGAGTCTGAAAGCACAATCATTATTATTACACCAGAATAACTTCTAATCAGGCTAACACAGCAGGTTGCACTGATTGTAAGTATATAGGCATTTTTGGTTCAAAGTAGGTTACTTACACATTTACTCTTTGGTCTGATTGCCTCTCTGTGATAGGATGTGTTACAGATAGTGCTTTACACAACACTAGCTGGTCATCACATTTGATGAAATTTGAATGTGAGCTTTGCTTTCTTAAGCAGGACATGTAAAATAATCTATTTGCTCTCTCACTTTAGAGACACCTGGCCAGATTCAGTGACAGGAAGACCCCCTGTGCTTTCCCCAGGACATTCTGATGATGATGAAGATGATGACAGTGTTGAGGTGGAGGGAGATGAAGAGAGAGATGAAGATCATGTATATCAGTCCATTGAGAGACAGAGCAGAGCTGATGACATAAATGTTGTTTACGCCATGCCATTAAAACACAGAAAGGTACAGTTATGTGTGTTTGTTTGGTTGGGTTTGTGTATTGCTTGCCTTGTTCTGTTAGGCATTTGATGCATTTACTAATAATCACCATGAGGTGGAGCTTCTGATTCATTCAAATCCTGCTCTAAATCAAAACCTAGTCTGACATCAGAAAGAAATGAAAGAATTGAAATCTAATTCAACAGCTTTGGGATTTAACCACTCCTTACCCTGCTTTTATGCTCATCATAATATATGTGATCCTGAACCACAAAACCAGTCATAAGTCACACGGTTATATTTGTAGCAATAGCCAAAAATACAAATACAAATACATTATCGATTTTTCTTTTATGCCAAAAATCATTAGGATATTAAGTTAAGATCATACTCCATAAAGATATTTTGTAAATTTACCATAAACATTTCAAAACTTAATTTTTGATTAGTAATATGCATTGATAAGAACTTAATTTGGACAACTTTAAAAGCAATTTTTTTAAATATTTAGATTTTGCACCCTCAGATTCCAGATTTTCAAATAGTTGTATCTCAACCAAATATTCAGCATCAATGGAAAGCTTGTTTATTCAGCTTTCAGATGAAAAAATGACCCTTTTAACTGGTTTTGTCGAACAGGGTCACATTTTATGTATATTGTATATGCTGACTGGCTGAATGAATCTCTCTGTCAGGGTGAGACCAATTCAGATGTTGATGAAGAGACAGAAGACTCCGCATTTGATATCGTGTCTCCTCTACAGACTGACGGTTAGTAATAACAAAGAGTTGTTAAAATATATTTATTTTTATATTTATGAAAGCCTTTTATGCTCAACAAAGCTCATTTATTTGATCAATACAAGAAAATAGTAATCTAGTGAAATAATGAAATATTGAAATGACTGTTTTCCCTTTGACTACATTTTAAAATGTAATTTATCTCTATGATGGAAAAGCTGACTTTTTAGCAGCCATTACTTCAGTCTTTGGTGTCACATGATCCTTAAGGAATCAATCTAACATGCTGATTTGATGCCGTGATGAATCCTTAATATTTTTTTCAGGAGTTTTTGATGAATAGAAGGTTAAAAAAATATTCAAAACACAAATCTTCTGTAACAGTCTACTGTTGCTTTTGATCATTTAAATACATCTTTGCTGAATAAAAGTATTAATTTCTAATAAAGTCTTGCTGACCTCAAATTAACAGCAGTGCATATTCAGTTTTAAATATTAATGTATCACATCTTACTCTCATAACAATTTTATTGACTGAGAGCCCTGGTAATTTTGCAGACCAATGGCTATAATTAATACAATTTTGTATTTCAGAGGAAATTGTGGTCCGGGAAGGAGCAGCTCAAATGGTAAGAGAACTGTTTTCACATCAGTTGTAATGAGAAGCTGAAGTCATTATTCTGATTAAGTTAATTCAGGGTTCAAAGCTGATATTTTAACACTGTTGTAGAATGCAAATTATGTTGTGAATTGGACTCTGAGTCTGGACTAAAGGTTATTCTGCCCCAGAGCTCAACAGATTCTCTAAAGACAGGGGAAAAATGACACTGGCATAAAAGGGAGAGGTTAAGGGCATTTTTAGAAAGACCAAGACCGAGGTTGTTATCAGTAAAAAGTGTGAATGAATGAAAATCAGACAGGATGAGAGAGTGGGAAGGTGTTTAGACTGGGTTGGAATGTGAACATGGGTGAGAGTTTATTAATAAACTCAGCTATTTCTGACACAAGAGACTATCACAGCCATTCTAATTTACTATTCAGTAAGTGGCTCTCTGATATGACGCCTATACATTTTCTCACACACCCCAATTAGACCATGTGAACCTGTGCTCGGTTAATATGCAGACACACGTACGCACCTGCACACTGACTGACCCCTCGCCGTCTCGTAACTCCATGTTGTCAGATCGGAATCCTACCGTTCCTGCACTTGAGACCTTTAACAGAGGACCTGTAATCTCATCTCTTAATGAGGAAAATTGCTCATTAGTAGAGATGAACTGCCTCTAATGAGCAAGCACAGTGCACTTTTCACTATTAGATATACTTAGTAATGCAGTCTGCCTTCAGTCTGTTTCAGTCTGTGGTCTTTGATATTCTGCAGTAAAAACCCTTTAATCAGTTAACTTCCCTCTCTGTCTCCATAGCAGCCATCATCGCTACGACAACCGAGATCGGGCTCTCGTGGGAGCATGGCATCTCCAGGTACTTCCCCTGTCTGCCATACATTATCCATCACAACAGCTGAACTCCACAGCAAATCATGCGCAGTATCACCTGTGCTAATTTCAGAATCTCTTCGTCAGTCAATGTGAAACGTGCCCCCTTTTTGGGAATCCTCAAGGCTCTGAGAGAAAGGCATCATTTCTGTTTCATTTTGGCAGAGAGCAAATTAAGGACATTGTGAACACCTAATTGATGTCAAATTTATTCAAGCACTGCTTTCAACAGACTGGAGACAAATGAAGTGGTTACTGTGTGATACATTTGTGAGAGGCTCATTGAAGTTTCCTAAAGAATAAAAAAAAAAAAAAGAATAAAGCCTCTGCCAATTTAACAAACATCTTCTTATTCAGCTCCTCTCACAAGCTTATTGTTGTCACCAATGAGATATGAGAGAGATGAGGCTATAACTGTAATGGCTATGAGGACAGAGACTGGAATTACCTTGACATTTGTCTTGATATACTTCCTGCTTCTCCTCTTCATCCACTGCAGTAATTTTGTTTCTTTTTAACATAGTGGTGACAGTAAAGAGTTTACTTTACTCACTCTCCTAAAGAAGTTGTTGAAGAGGAAATTGCTGTTAGTTAAGTTTTAAGTGTAGGTATGCTGTGTTGGCAACAGGATTATTAGCTATGAAACACATTAACTGTGCTTTACACTGCCAAATGCAAGATATGCCAATATTTGTCTTGTTGTAAGCCAGTTATTGGAACTGTTGCTTTTGGCTGAAAAAAGACAAAAAATACAGTGGAAATGATTAACATTCTGAAGGTGCGTAGTGCGCACACTTTACCAGACATGGTACGTGTGTCATGTTGATATTTGATTAGTTCGTGCTTTGACCTATAATGTTCTGACTCTAAAAATGATTGACTCAATTCAAGTGTTTTTTACGAGCACAATTTAACCTCATGTAACAAGTGTTGTGGTGCTGATAATGCTCAGACTATAAAAAACTGCCCAGCTCACAGTTAGCACCTGTTTATTTTAAAATATTCCAATCTGATGGCTCTTCTTGTCCTGTGGTCTTACAGGACAAAAAAGTGTCCACTGTTAGCACACTTAACGGATAGTTCACGCCAAATTTTAAATTCTGTCAATAATTACTCACCCTCATGTTGTTTTAAACCTGTTAGACCTTTGTTCATCTTCGGAACACAAATTTAGATATTTGTGACCCAGGACCACAAAACCAGTCATAAGGGTAAATAAAAAAAAAAAAAAACCTGATTTGAATTTGAAAATCTGGAATCTGAGGGTGCAAAAACATCAAAATATTGAGAAATTTACCTTTATGGTAGGAAATTTACAAAATATCTTCATGGAGCATGATCTTTACTTAATATTATAATCATTTTTGGCATAAAAGAAATGTAATTTATTATTTAAAGAAAATCCTGACCTTGGCCACTGGTCTGCTGTGCATGACTGCATATTCATGAAACTGTATTAGTGCCACAGTTTACTCTTGTTTGCTTATGAAAAATACACAGGTATATGGTTTAATACATCAAGATTGGTAAAAACACTACTCAAATCACATATACCACACAGTATTTTTTGTTTTTCTACAAAACTTATCATACAACTCCGGAGCACTTGGAATATATGGCACAAGTATCACGTGATCATGGGATGAAGTTTGAAACTGGTTGCTATTCACTGCTATTATATGGATGAATGCGACCAGGATATTATTGTTTTTTTTTTTTTACATTTCTTTTTTTTTTTAATGATCTGAAAAAGAGGGAAGGCTGTGACTTGTGGGAGTTCAAGGGATAGTTCACCCAAAAATGAAAATTCTGTCATTAATTACCCTCATGTCGTTCTAAACTCGTAAAACCTTTGTTCATCTTCAGAACACAAATTAAGATATTTTAAATCCGAGAGCTTTCTGACCCTGCATAAACAGAAATGCAACTGACACGTTCAAGACCCAAAGGTAGTAAGAACATCGTTAAAATGTGACATCAGTGGTTCAACCTTAATTTTATGAAGCTATGAGAATAATTTTTGTGTGCAAAGAAAACCAAAAACAATGACTTTATTCAACTATTTCTTCAAAAATTCAAAAATATAATATAAATTTGTGTTACGACGATGAACAAAGGTCATACATGTTTGGAATGACATGAAAGTGAATAATTAATGGAAGAATTTAAATTTTTGGGTGAGCTATTCCATTAATGTTACTGTTTGTGTTACTTTTAATCATTCTCACAATACATGGTATTCAATACCCAATACATTTGTTTGTTGCAATACACTGTTTGTTTCATATATTGCAGCTTTTATATGAAATTACTAACACATTTCATGTTTCATTATACTGATATAGTGGAATTAGCAGTGTTCAGTTGCACTGAAGAGGTCAAGTGGCAGATGCAAGCAAACCAGCATTAGTTTAGCCTGGAGAGGGTTGCAGTAAGGATGGATTTACCCTCTGAAATAGGGCATGAAACAGCAGGTCTGGCCTGTTGCTGCAAAGTGATCAATGGACAATTGCCAAGCTTTTAATGCAACAGCAGACAACGGCTGTGTCACCTTTAACAACAACAGAGAACTTTGCTGGTGAATGAGATGAGGATGACCTTGAGGTCTGCTCAAGGGCTGAGATGTCAGAAGCGCAGGCAAAATCTTGTCTGTAACGTTAGAGACCGAAGGCACAGACAGATCAAGGAAAATTAAATCTAGATTAGAAGCAAGGATGATACAGCACCACTAGGAGTCACAAAGTGGGCTATTCAGCTCCATATCCAGTTTTAAGCTTTGTCAGAGTCAAGCTAAATGTCTTTAGCAAGAATGTTTGACATGATGTAATATAGTATTTACTACAGTTATAATTCCCACTCTAAGTGAGATTTTAATATTGCACAGGATGTGTTAGTTGTGGAATGGTCATGTTTTCTTCCACTTCTTTCTTAAACCATGCATTTTGTAGTGGTTTTCTAATTTCTTGAAGTGGAGCAGCAGGGGGAATGTTATAGCTTTTACAGGTGTCAACAGAAGGAAGTGCTTAGTAGTCTGAGGGAGTGGTTGAAGCAGGTGAGAAATCACAGAGGATTTCTCTGAAGGATGGGAGAGGGAAAGGTGTGAGACTGTAGGTGTGAGATTCAAAGGTAATCACACAAATGAAGGGTATGAGAGTAAGCCAGAGGGAGAAGCAACTGATACAATATGGGGCTGGTTGCCAGCCATTTGGTTTTTGGCAGACAAATGAATGTAAAAGATTAATGGTATGAGGAGATGTTGAAGTAAACTGGAGTACTGGATGCTTTATAGACACTGGCAAATAATAGAAGAAGAACACGGTCTTCATGAAAGTAGTTGGCTAAGATTGTTTTGAGCTTATTCATTATATCTGTGTTCAGTAAGTATAAGAGTATGCATGATCTTTCCTTTACAAAAGAGATAAAAAATGTTCACTATCATTCAAAAATGCTGTAAAGAAATTAATACTATTATTTAGCAAGGATGAATTGATCAAAGTGATAGTAAAGACATTTAAAATAGTTACAAAAGATTTCTATTTCAAATAAATGATGTTTATTTAAACTTCCTGCTTATCAAAGAATAATCACAGTTTCTACAAAATTATTAAACAGCACTTGGATATAACTTGGATAATAATAAATGTTTCTTGAGCACAATTCTAATATGCAAATTTTGAATTTTTGGGAATCATGTGACACTAAAAAAATTATAGTAGTGTCTGCTTAAAATTGCTTTGCCATCAGAGGAATAAATGACATTTTAAAATATATTAAATATAAAAGTTATTTTAAATTTCACGTTACGTATTTTTAATTAATTTAAATGATGGACTACCTTCATTAACAACTCATTTACTCACTTAATAACAGTCTCTCTTATTCTGTTGTACAGTTATTAATTTATTTGCCAAATCAATTTATCACACATTTAATACTTCATTTACTTCCATGTTTTATTTAATGTTTTTTCATATTGTTCTCATCAGAGCTTAATGATGACTGGAGCATTCAGTCTCGCAGATCACTGAATACTTCAAAAAGGAAGACCTCACGGATGAAGGAGAGTCCAGTGAGAGGGAAAGAAAGAGACATCAGTCCAGGTGAGGGGGCATAAACTCTTTTCTTTGACATCTGGTCTGTTCAGCTCTTTTGTCTATCTATTTAATCATTTTGGAGCTTAAATCTCCTTAATCATGGCAAAGTCTGTGTAAAGCATGGCCCAGAGTGGATTATTGCTTCATTATGATTTTCAATAAATAATTAAATGTTTTACTGGCTATTTTTATTTTATTTTAACTTGTTTGTCAGGACAATTCCAGTTAAAGGCTAGAGCACAAAAGACTAATGAAAGAAACTAATGAACTAGATCTCATTAGTTGTATAAATTATTTAATAATATTAAGCTTGTCTGTCTCTAATTTGTTGTTTATGCTGCTTAGTTTCATTTTAATCTGTGGTAATTTGATAAGGCTGACATTAAGATCAGCCAGACTAATAGAATGAATATATTGAGGATTCTCCACAGACTATATAGTGTCAGACTCATTAATGTGTATTAGGACCAAACAGATGGTCATAAACACACTGTACCATTTTACAATGGAATTAATATAGTCCATCTTAAAAAGAAAATCAGTGATCTTTGGCAATCATCTACACGTCAGATCTTCCTTCGTTTCTCTTTTGTCACATTTTCAATTGTTTGTGTCCTGCTGTTTTCTTTAAATGCAGTCCTTTGCATTTTGTGCTTTTGTTGGTGGTGTGTTATGTTGTGCTGTTGTTGTGCTCTTGTTTTATACTGTTAAAAATTCTGCTTTCATATTCTTGTGTAATGTATTTGTTTTTTTTGTGCTGTGGTTTTTATTCTGCGTATGGCTGTGCTGTGTTTTGCCCTGCCCTGTGTGCTGTGTGATGCAGAGGCCAGTGAAGTGTTGCGCAGTACGCTAGAGGTGCAGCAAGCTCTTGTAAAGGAGCTGAGGGAGCAGGCTCAAATTCTGGCCCAGGAGAAAGAGACACTGGAAAAGAGATGTTTACAACAGAGTCAGCACATACAACATCTCCAGAAGGAGCTCTGCCACTCTCAGACAGAGAGAGGAAACTCCACAGGTGCCTCCTCACTTGCTGCTATACATCCCACAGCGCTAACAGAGCCTATCCAACATTAAAGGAACCGTTCCCCAAAAAATGAAAATTCTGTCATCATTTACTTACTCTCATGTTGCTACATATCCATATGAATTTTTGAAGAACAGAGTTTTTGTATGACCTCAGAAGACTCCTATGGACCACTTTAATGATTAAATGATAGTTTTGTGTCCTTTTGGAAGCTTGATTTTTTTTTTTTTTTTTTTTTGGAGTCACCATTCATTGTACAGTAAACTAACTTTGACAGTCTTCATAATGTATCTTTTTTAAGGGAAAATATATCATACAGATTTTGGAATAGCATGAGGAGGAGTAAACAATGACAGAATTTTCATTTTTGGGTGACCTATACCTTTAAGCAACTTACTGTGGAACAAAATCTACATTGCAAATAGGCATAATCTTCAACATATGCCTACTTCATTTCAAACAGTGTTCTGAGCAGTCATTTTTGACAACTGAGCTGTGAAGTCACTTAAACAACCCATTTTAAATGAGACTTTTTTCTGCTTTTTTTCATACTCTGTGGCCCCTTTATTAGGTACAACTTTCTAATTCTGAGTAGGATTTTTAGAACAGCAGCCTTGCTTTTTCATGGTTCACATTAATATGATAGTATTACTCTACTGATGATTATAGCTGCACATTCAGCCATATTTTTACACCTTTTTTATGAATAGTGTCTAGAAACTGTTGTGCACAAAAATCCCAGAAGGTCAGCACTTTCTGAGATACTCAATCCACTCCATCAGGGACCAACAATCACTCCAAAGTCAAAATCACTTACTGTAGATCACATTTCTTCACTGATCTGTGCTTGGGTTTGAACAAACATGGAAGCTTTTGAAAATGTCTGCATGCTGCATGCCCTGTGATTATGTGATAAGTTATTTGCATTAACCAGCAGGTGTACACGTGTGCCTAGTAAATTGGCAACTGAAAAAACTATACGGGCGTTTCTTATACTACATGCATGGGTTGATTTTTATTAAATATAATAGATTTAAACTTTTTTTATGCATAGGTCACATCTTTAAAACTGTTTAGCATTGCTTCATTATTAATTTTGCAATTTTTTAGAAACACTTTTTAGATACTTAGATTTTGTTATTTTACTATTGTTCCAGTTGCAGACTTTATATGTTAAAATATGAAAACCTATCAGGTGAAGGAGGCCTTTCTCTAAACATGCATCGTTGCTTCGGAGTGAAATGTTTCTCTAAACATGCATCTTTGCACAGGAGTGAAATCAACAAACCATTTCAATGTTTATTTTTTAATGTTCACACAACTGTCAACTGTGGCATCATTGCAGTCACAACCAACAATTTATCCCCAGTAACATTTTTTCAAAAAATAGTCTACCTGGTTACCAAGGAGACAACAGTGTCAGAGAAGAGATGATTTATGAGACATGTGATGTGTGCAGAAAACAGAACAAAATAAAACCAGGAGAAATATCTCTTGTGAACATAATATGTAAAAAAAAAAAACATAATAATAATAAAAAGTATTCGTATACTGTACCTAATATTGCAGCTAATGAAATCTTAAAGGATTAGTTCACTTCTAGAAAAAGAAATCCTGATAATTTACTCACCCCCTCTTTCTTTCTTCAGTTGAAAATAAATTTTTGAGAAAAACATTCCACGATTTTTTTCTCCATATAGTGAACTTCAGAGGTGCCCAACAGCGTTAATTTTGACAGCAAATTTTAATTTAGTCTTAGTCATAGTCTTTTGACTAAAATGCCATTTAGTTTTAGTCATATTTTAGTTTAGTCATCTGAATTATTTTAGTTTTAGTCGACTAAATATCATAAGGTGTGCTGGAAATTACGCTTGTTCATGGCTGTTCAGGCGAGGAAAAATTAATTGATAAAATTCTCCCATGATACAGAAGACCCAAAGTGCCCATAGTAGAACAAAAACCCATACATGTATATATTTCTGGGTGGGATTTCTTGGCTGATTTTTTTTTTTAAGAATTTAAGAGTGTTATAAATCAGGTCTGATCTACTGTAACTATATGCAGTTGTATGTGTGTGTGTGTGCATAGGTGAGAACTCTGAGTTACAGAGTCTGAGGCAGCAGGCTCAGGAGCTGGTGGATGAGAATGATGGGCTGAAGATGACGGTTCACCGCCTCAATGTCGAGTTGAGCAGATACCAGGCCAGATTCCGACCACTCACCAAGGATGAGGTAAAACAGCACACAGTACACCATTTTCAAAGACAGGTTTGAAAGCATTTTAAAGACAGATCAAGAGGCTCAAACCCAGCACTACATTAAAAGAGTCAGGAGTTTTGAAATGTTAGATTTTTCCAAAACTTTCAGTGAATGTTCCCTCTCCTCAACTATACATATATAATAATGTATATGTAATGGATGGGGAATCTGCATTTTCTAGCTTTGCAGAGTTACGCCATATCAAGAGGAGAGAGCTACAATTCTACAAATGCACTTTTAAGTGCTTGCAAAAGAATATGTGTGGTACTTGCACATACTGTGGCAAGAAACATGCCACACAGCCTTAAATTAAAATTCTGAAGATGGTTCTCTGAAATGATAAATGTTTGAGTTCATGTACGGGACATTATATCTGCAGTCTCGTTTGCCTTATCCTCTGTTTTGACGCGAGAGATCATTGCTGTGTGATAACTGAAGTTAATTGCTGCATATCTCAGACTGATTCTAGAGGGCTGCTAGAAACTATAGCTCAATTTTCTTTATAATTGATGAAAAAGGAACCGGCTCTCAGAATTTTAGTAGTATCACACACTGTCTCCTTTCAGTCTTGCAGGGTGTGATTAGCTGACACCAAAGTAATGATATGCAGCTCTTCCTTTCATCTCCTACTTCCTGTTTAATGCAGAGATGATAGTTTGCAGGGTATTATAATTTCAAAGGAGCATTAACCAGCGAGAGGTTGAGACCAGATCTGTGTGTGTGTGTGTGTGTGTATGTGTGTGCGCGTGGATTTAGAGATTGTTTCTGCTTTACCCTTGCGTGCAGCTTGTCTTAGCCTTATGAATGCATTAGTATCTTCTAGCGGCTCTGAGACGGTGGGCAGCTGAGACACGTCCAAAAATTATGTAGATATATATTTAACCATATCACTGTTAATGCTTTGGTGACAGCAGTGTGTTGTTTAAATATGCTGGGATTTGCATGTAGGAGCATAGCATCGGAAAGAGCCTTGTAACTAAACAGCTGAGTTGTCGTAAGTTTTTTATGAGCCTTTATGCACTGAATAGTAAGTGGAAAGCACTCAGAGGAATTGCATAACTGAGCTTCTTTAACAAAGCCTCTGAAGAGCTCGACAGCCCGAGAGCAGCGTGACCTCTTTGCCGTCCATCTTTGAAGAATCAAAGATCTCAGATTTGTCCCGCTGGTGTCATTTTATTAAGGTGGAAGGGACGGATTAAGCTTATTTTATATTGATGAGGGCTGCCTGAACTTTGAGCCTGTCTGGCTCGCTGGTTCACCGAGAGAATGGCTCTTCTGATTGCTTAGATACTTCAGTACAATATATTAATCTGCTTTTCATTCATTTGTGCTGTGTTCCGTTGCCTGACATGCTCCTCATTTAAAGATGAGCTTAGGGCTAACAAAACCTAACCGAAATGAATTAGAGATCTGCTGATCACAGAACTGATGCTCTTTCTTAAATATTCCAATTCCCCTTTTCACATCTCAGGAGGTTTCATTTAATATCTTAAATTTAAAAAAGATCATATCAGTTCTGTTCATTTAGTGCGATTAAACATTCGACTGTCCTCGACTCTTTAACTCTGGTTGTTAAAAGACTGACTTTAATTTGAGCTCTGGTGTGTGGCTGGACAGATGCAAGCGGATGGAGAGAGAGGAGACAATCGGCAGGCTAAATATACTCTGTCACTTTAGTTTCAGGTCAGTAGCCTGGATCTCACTCTCGCTTCTGCTCTTTCTCTCCCGCTGCCGCTCCTTCCATCTCAGCAGGATTGAAATTTAAGGAAATTTGGTCAGTTGTCACATGGGCTTTAGTTAAAGAAGACACAGACACATGCTGCACTTCTGAAACTAGGTTTGCTCTGTCTCCTTCTCAGTCTATCCACCAGCCTTTGCTTTTTACAGTACTGTTGATTGCTTCCCTTTCTTGCCTTAAGTGGATCAGTGTAACGCTGAATGTGTCTGAACACTGTTGAGGGAGTGGGCCACAGGAAGCGTGTACGGGAGGACTGCTGCAGTGATTAGGGCAGTGGTTGGCAACACTGCTGCAATGTGATTGAGTCATTAAGTCTGGGGACTCTCAGCAGTGTTACTTTTACTCTAATTAGAGGTAAAAAGCACTTTGCACACAGGATCACACAGCACTTTACAAATGAAATTATTTTAGAATAAGTAGCATTTTTAAAACTGTATAAAGAATGAGTTTTTTCCAATGAATTTAATGACCTATAATTAATTTTTAATTGTAAGAAAATTATATATATTGGCCAAAACCTGCTTTTTGTTGTTGTCTTTGTACAAAAAAATGAAATGGTTCATGCATGGTGCTGTTGTAATAGTATGTATTAGCAATTTGAAACTAGCCCACTGCTCCACTCATTATTCTCACAATTATAGTTCACACAATTATAGATTTTGAAAATAACTCAGCTAAGCATTGTGATTGCAATCCGACAGCCACCCTTTTAAAAATGCCTCTCATTATGAGAACTTTTTTTTTTTTTTTTTGAAATCTAAATGCATAATCTGTTCAGACTTTAACTAAATCCATTCCATAAGGAAAGCTGCCTCAGAAGGGCATGTCAAAAGAAATCCATTGTATTACTAAACACATTCAGTTGAAAATGTTATTTCTGGACCACTAGTGTCACCAGAGTTGCAAAAAACACAGTTTCTACAGCTTTCCCCTAGGTTCCCAATATCATTGTTAGCCAACAAATTCCATCATAACCAACTTAGTTCTATGTTTCTACGTTTCCCAAAAATCATAGTTCTTATTAACATTTGCAAATAGCATTGCAAAACTGTTGGAACTACAGTGGTTAGAAACTAACATGCAGTACAATCTGTCATTCCATGGATGTGGAAGGAAGATAGTGAAAGAGAGAATGAAAGCTGAGTTTTTGCTCACATGTGACTCAGATCTGTTTTTCTCATGCCAGTGTGAACAGCACCAACCACATGGAATCTGATCTTTTCAATTCAAATTTGTGCCACTTCCATACTGTATGTGGTACTAAATCCAATACAGGTCAGATGTTTTGCAATGTGACCGCTGTCTGAACGTCACTCTAGATCAACATTCGTCACAATCCTGCTCTCATGGGAGTCACTTCAAAGATTTTACATACCCAGTTATCAAGACAGTTGTCAGTTAGTCAGTGGAAGTGCGATGTTTCAGAACTCCTAAGTATTCCTTGACAACTCTGTATACAAGCAAAACGTGAGGGCTTGTATCATAAAAATTTCAAAACTCTTCTGTCACATCCTTGTCTTCATTTTTCTAATTGCCTACGTATAATTTCGCTGGCTTCTGCAGCAGATCACACTATAAATAAATGCATAATTGTTTACTTCCATATGACAGCGCTCTGCGCAAGTGTTGCCAAGTCCACAGTCTTCCTGTGGAATTGGGCTACTTTTTCGCTGTTGCTGCATGTTTTTTAACTTCATGGGTTGAACCAACCCCAGTAACATGATGTTTACCCCCTGTTCATGCTTTTTTGGTGTATGCAGGTCAGTTCAGAACCATGATCTGTTCACATTGGAAGTCTGATTTTGGCCACATTTAAAACAATGTGAACAGCTATACAAAAAAAAAAAAAGTCGGATCTTAGCAAAAATCAGAATTGAGCACCAAGGCTCGCAGTGTGAATGTAGCCTAATACAGTTGTGTTAAAAAGTTTACATNTGTATGCAGGTCAGTTCAGAACCATGATCTGTTCACATTGGAAGTCTGATTTTGGCCACATTTAAAACAATGTGAACAGCTATACAAAAAAAAAAAAAAGTCGGATCTTAGCAAAAATCAGAATTGAGCACCAAGGCTCGCAGTGTGAATGTAGCCTAATACAGTTGTGTTAAAAAGTTTACATCCCCCTTTCAGAATATGCAAAATGTTAATTATTTTACCAAAATAATCATACAAAAAAACTTTTTGAATTTGAAGATCAGGGTAAATGTAACTTATTTTGTTTTCTGTAGCCTCTGAAAAACAGTACTAAATGGAAAAAATATGATAATTAGGCAAAATAAGAAAAATGTACACATCTCCGTTCTGTTCAAAAGTTTTCACCCCCTGACTCTTAATGCATGATTTTTCTTTCTGGTGCATCAGTGAGTGCTTGAACCTTCTGTAATAGTTGCATATGAGTCCCTCAGTTGTCCTCAGTGTGAAAAGATGGATCTCAAAATCATACAGTCATTGTTGGAAAGGGTTCAAATACACAAAAATGCTGGAAAAACCAAAGAGTTTGTGGGACCTGAAAGATTTTTCTAAAGAACAGCGGGCAATTTAATTGTTTAGGACAAACGAGGGACTCATGAACAATTAACACCTCCCCAAAAAAATCACAGCTGTAGATCTTTCAGGTAACAACACAGTATTAAGAATCAAGCATATGTAAACTTTTGAACAGGGTCATATTTATAAATTCAACTATTATTTTCTCTTGTGGACTATAGGTAAACATCCTTTATGCAAAATGTCTTATTCAGGTCAGTACTAAATACATCATAACATGCTTTTTGTATGATCTCTCATATTATGGTAAAATAATTAACATTTTGCAGATTCTGAAAGGTGGATGTAAACTTTTGACCTCAACTGTACTCCTGGGGAACCGTGATGTAAGAGGGATCCCATGATTAAATCAAACATAAGAATAAGGAAAACAACAGAGAATAAAAACAGCAAAGTAGTTGTCTGATGCCATGTACATTATTTACAAAAGTAATCTAACATTAATTTGATCTAGAGGCAATTCATTAGCAGAAGTTATTGCTCCATCAACTGTTCAATGAAGTTCAAGCAACAGATATGCCAGTGAAGTTACTGCAGTTTTGGGAAACAGCTGTGACTAGCTAGTTTATTTTTCTAATGCGTTGTACTATTATAGTCAAGCTGCAAGTTATTTTGTTGCACTGGAAATGCACTCAGGAAGTAACTCATTTCCAATTTTGAAAGTATGAGAATGGTCACTCACCTTTATTAAACCCAAAGAATGTCTGAAACAGTTTTACACTTAATATAAAAAACATCAGTAGTCATTGATCAAGGTCATCATAACATAAAAACAAAAGTGTGTGTTTTGAAGGAAGAGGGAAGGCTGCAGACCACGTCACGCTCACAAATTCTGTCTCTTAAACTCACAATGGCAGCTTGTCCTAAAGCAACCTCTGAGCTGGCTTTGAGCTGCGAGTGTGTGTTTGTGTATGTGCCTGTGTGTGTGTCTCTCACTGTCCTGAGGGGCCCATTGGCTCATGTCACTTGTGAGTTCTGAATTGCCCTCTTGCATCAATGTTCGAAAGAGGCTCATCTCTCATTGCCTTTAAAGCACATATCCACACACCCGCTAAAACACGCTCTCACACCGCTGTCAGACTCAATCCCATCATGTCACAGATTTTCAATCCAATATTACTGCTAATCTTATTAATCTTAAATTCACACAGAATGCATTTTTGTATTTCCATTGTTTTCTATTAAACATCTACTAGATTGACAGCTGTGCTTGTGTCTTGCTTATTTTGTGTTTTTTTTTTTTTCATTTCACTGCCATGTGTACTTTGAGAATTACACACGAGTCTCATTCTTTTTATTCTACAGTTCAGCTGTCTGTCTAAAAACTGGTACTGTTCTGTAATTATGTTTCAGTGTAATTACAGCACTTCTTTTGTCACATCACAGTATCTATAGGCTCAAATGCATTTCTTGTCCTAAATTTCCCAGAATGCTCAGCTTAAAGGCCTGCCAGTGAAAGGACCTGCACCTCCTTGGCTGGTATGTAGATTTATTGCATTTATTTTTTATTGTGTGTTTGTTTCATTTAGGCTAAGTTTTACATTTCCATACTGTCTCTTCCTAATGTTACCACTTACCAGTTACGTAATGCGTTCACAAGTTTATTATGAGGACATCTCATTAACTGAAGTGAAAGTGCTTATTTCTTATTATGTGCTATTATGTATTATTTAACAAAGATGGTGATGGCCTGTTGTTGTCAGATTTTTTCACAGCTTGTTGGACTAAAGAGAAATGCAGAAAAGCTGTTTATTTGTTTTTGTTTAATGCTATGGTTGTACTCTAAATTGCCTTTAGCTGGATATGAAATATTTATCACCCCTGCTGCTGGCCTATGAAGACCATCTAAATGCCAAAGACAAACTTCTTAAGTCCTCTGAGGTGAGTTTGTTTGTGCCTGTGTGAGAAGGGGAAAGTTTAGGTCCGTTTACTCTTACATGTTTTTGTTTTTATTTGCAAGAATTAATTTTCTTTTGAGAATTCAAAAGTGTGCATTAAATAACAGTAGCAGAATTATGTCTGCTTTGTTCTGTGACATTCAGATACTGGAAAGATAGAAATGTATCACTTTATTGTGATTGATTTCTATTGTATGTAATGCGTAAACTCATTTATTGTATACCTCATTGAGCATCTTGTCAAATGTGCTGTATTAATATGCACAGATGCCACTGCTAGCCAGGTAGTCTTGTAAAATGACATCAAATGAGAATATGAGAATGAGGTTCATGCAGGGAAAGCTGATTTTAGCCTCACTAATCATAGGATCTATGTAATAATCTGACTCTAATGGTCTGGTTTTGTCTTAGAGTCTGTCTTTCTATCACACACGTTTCTCATTTTCACTTGATCTCTGTCTCTCTCTTTCTAACACACTTGCAGTGCAGCCAACGCTTCCACCAAACTTACCTGCCTTGAATTTAAAGATCTTTCCATTGAGAGTCACGTATTATGTTTTAAAGGGACAGTTAAAGGTTCTATTCAAGGATTGAATAATCACGTTTATTAGTGATACTTGTGATATAAGTATGTCAAAGACGAATTCACACAAAATCGCAATGCAACTTATACTTTAAAAATGTTTCAGATAAGATTAAAGTGATTCATTCCTGTCAAGGTGTTATTTTGGGAGCTTGCAGAGCATTGGTTTGGTGAGAGCTGAGGTGACTTTTTCGCTTTGTGCACCTATGCTGAAGTTTCAGATGATCTCTGGCTGAGATGAATACATTTACAGATGCACCAGAGGATGTTAATGCATACCAATAACCTTCCTTAAAGTATCTTAGCAGCTTGTGGATTTTTTTTTTCCATGGCAAGATAAACATAGCCTATATTTCTTCTGACAGGAAGAGCTACAGAGTCTAAGAGCGCATGCAGAGGAGGTAATTCAGGAAAATGAGAAACTTCATGCTCAGGTCAACAAAAGCAGCACTGTTAGCAACAAAGAATGGTGAGTATGAGTGTTTCTGTCAAAGTGTTTGCATTTTTTTGTGCCTGGAAGAAAATCACAGTGGACTTGCTCTGAAATTCCCTCTGAGAATTTTGTTTCACAGAAATTAGGGGAAAAAAGTGAAAGTGAAAAATGTCCAGGGGGATTGCGATAATCCTGAGGGCGATAACAAAAACACAGCTTCTTGTCCTTGAGGCATGCCTCACTCTGCTTGCCACAAGATGGATAGCTTGTTTGATTATGGCTGACGGTCATGGGGCTGAAGTTATGAGCATAAGTGAGGATGTTTAAACACAAACAGACTAGGTTTTCTTTCCTTTCTTTAATGTTAAAGTCATGAAATATTTTGATTATAAAATTAAAATTCACTGTTTCTAAATATATGTTATTGATCTTAATGTAAACAGTTCATCCATGCATATGTTTGTTTTTTTTACTTGTAATGTTTAATCAAAATCGTAAGTCAGTCTTCTGGTGAAATGACAGACTTCTCTTTGTTGACTTATGCCGGACTTCTCTATTCATTTAGTCTGCTTAAAGGAGAAGTTCACTTCCAGAACAAAAATGTACAGATAATGTACTCACCCCCTGGCCATGCAAGATGTTCATGTCTTTCTTTCTTCAGTTGTAAAGAAATTATGTTTTTTGAGGAAAACATTTCAGAATTTCTCTCCGTACAGTGGACTTCTATAGTGCCCCCCAAGTTTGAATTTCCAAAATGTAGTTTAAATGCAGCTTCAAAGGGCTCTCGGATCCCAGCCGAGGAAGAAGGGTCTTATCTAGCAAAACAATCGGTTATTTTCTAAAAAAAATCGACAATTTATATACTTTTTAACCTCAAATAACGATTTTGAAGCTGAAGAAGAAAATGAGATAGGAGGTTTTTGACCTACCCTAACTACCCTAAGATGAGCGTTTGAGGTTAAAAAGTGTATAAATTCCTCGGCTGGGATCATTTAGAGCCTTTTGAAGCTGCATTTAAACTGCATTTTGAAAGTTCAGATTCGGGGGCACCATAGAAGTCCACTATATGGAGAGAAATCCTGAAATGTTTTCCTCAAAAAACATAATTTCTTTACGACTGAAGAAAGAAAGACATGAACATCTTAAATGACAAGGGTGTGAGTGATTTATCTGTAAATGAACTAAATGTAAGTGAGCAAACTTACATTCTGGCTTCAATGAATCAACAACTGATGGAAAGAACCAATCCCACTCTACTTTTCTTTTTTCTTTTGATAATCTGTTTTCTGATGTCTACTTCAGGTTGTTATGGGTTGTTTTTAAACCATATTTCATTTCTGTGTTGCCATGGGAGTGTTTGCATCAGCACACCAGACATACAGAAAAATTTCAGCTTGATAAAAATACAGATTGTGTGTGTGTGTGTAAATGTGAGTGCCAATAGCAGTCTTTTCTACATTGTTTAATGTCAATATGAAAACAACAAAAAAAACCTTTTCCAGCACTGCACCGCTCCCTCAGAAATACTTTTTCTATTTCTCAGAATTTCTGAATTTAAACCTGTCATTGAGCTGAGAAGTGTGTGTGTGTGTGTGTGTGTGTGTGTGTTAACCCAAAGCTTAGAACTGAGGATGGTAGTTTAGTGTTAACTGGATTTAATTTGTATGTCCTAGAGAGGTTCTAGCTTCTGTCTTAGCATTAATTGCCAGCTGTTCACAGTCAGCTCGTCTTCTCCGTCAGTGAAGGAACGCTCATCTCTCTTGCCAGCCTTACTGTTCATTCAAACACTCACACAGGTGTCTGTGTATGCGTGTGTGTGCGCTGTGTGTAGGAGGCACCTGCAGGAGCAGGCTCGCTTGGTGCTGGAGGAGAATCAAGTATTGATAGAGCAGTTGGAACTGCAGCAAGCCAAAGCTAAAGAAGCCCACAGCAAACATACACAGGAAGGTATGGTACACACAATCACGCCTCATACCTCTTAATGGTCTTGGATGTTTTTCTGGGTTTTTTTTTCTAATCTCCTAAGAGCAATACTAAACATTTAGTCTGGCTTTGAGTAGTGTAGTCTGACAGCAGATGTAGTCTCAAATGATAGCAGCTGCTAATCAAGACTGTTTCACAACAAAAACAGCTTTAATGCTGTGGATTTCAGATGCAGGCGCTAAAATACTATGATTTTATTTTATGTAAAGAAGAATATTTTTTTTGCTTTTTTTTGAAGATCATATTTCTTGATTTTACATGAAATACCAGCTTAAACATGAAAACATGATTCCCTCTGAAATGTGTAAATGCATCAAAATATAGCTGTTTATTTTTTTTTATTTAAGCTGTGCAAAACAGCTTGTTTTACTATATTATTTGAATGTATTATCTTAATCATGAGGACCCTGGTTTGTAGTGCAAACATTTTTACTGTTTACTGCATGTTGTTATTCTTCTCGTTATTTCCCTATAGCAGCTAATGAACTGGAAGTCTTATTCATAGGCTTACTTCCACGTTAAAGAAAAAGGTGGATAATATCTATATTAGTGTTGACACCAACAGACGTTGACTTTAGCTGTCAGCATAACTCAGGGAGCACTTTAAAGATGGATTTTTAATGACTGTCAATGTTTTATTACTTTACTACTTATCAGCTGAAAATGGGTGTTATTGTTGAGGGTGTTATGGATGTTCTCAATAGGGCCTTCAGAAAGGCAGCTTCCGCCACTGAATAAAAAATAAAAATAAAAAGGTTATTGCGACTTTTTTCTCACAGTTCTGATTTTTTCTCATAATTGTGAGATATAAACTCACAGTTGCAAGTTATAAAATCAGAACTACGAAATATAAACATTCTGATTTTTTTTTTTTCTGAGAATTGCATGATATAAAATCACAATTGTGAGAAATAAAAATATGCAGAAATGCTGATTTTTTTTTCCTCGCAAATGCTAGTTTATATCTTGTAATTTCTCGTAATATCTTGTCTTTTTTTCTTGAAATTTTGACTTTTCTTCTCAGAATTGTGAGATAAACTAAAGAAAGATTGGTATGTTCTGAGAATTGCAAATTTATATCTCATAATTCTGACAACTTGCAGTTGTATGTTATAAAGTAAGAACTCGCAATTCTGAGGAAAAATAAGACATAAAAAAGACATTGTGATACAAAAAATGTGCAATTCTGAGAAAGATATAAACTATAAAAATTATTTCTCAGAATTATGAGTTTCTATCACACATTCTGACTTAATTTCTTAGAAGTGTGAGTTTTCAATCTCACAATTCTGACTTTTTTAACTCGCAGTTGCTAGTTTATGTCTTACAATTCTGAGAAAACAAGTCACAATAAATAATGTTTAAAAGCATTAAAATTATTAATTAATATATTCAAATAATAATGACAGTAATTATTAACTCACTAATATTAAAATGAATTGAAAAATACATGATATCAAGATCATATATACAGTATCTCACAAAAGTGAGTACACCTCTCACATTTCAGCAATCATTTTAGTATGTCTTCTCAAGGGACAATACTATAGAAATGAAACTTGGATATATTTTAGAGTAGTCAGTGTGCAGCTTGTATAGCAGTGTATATTTATTGTCCCATAAAAATAACTCAACATACCACCTTCACCTGCACCTTCCTCAACAAGGCAATTGTCATCCTGGTGGTGTGTTTGTGGTCATTATCATGTTGGAAAACTGCCGTTCGGCCCAGTTTCTGAAGGGAAGGCATCATGTTCTGCTTCAGAAATGTACAGTACATAATGGAATCCAT
>JAHKKF010530033.1:0-11649 GCA_019740295.1 Labeo calbasu | reverse complement strand
CGACGACTGGCTGATAATAGCTCACTTGCGAGATCTGTTGTGCGAGCACAGGGATCTGGTGCTTCGGCATCTCAGTCTTCTGGGGCTTCAGGTCAACTGAGAAAAGAGCAAGCTCAGTCCGCTGCGCGCCGTTCACATTCCGTGGGAGCTGAATCGTGCAGCCGATGCACTCTCACGACAGCTTACTCCACCCTCAGGCGGTCCAGCTCATCTGGAGTCGATTCGTCGAAGCTCAGGTAGACCTGTTCGCTTCCCTGGAATCCTCCCACTGCCAGCTGTTTTACTTCCTGCCTGAAGCTCCACACAACTGGCCCGGGGCCTTCTCAAGAACACCATTATTCAGGCCAGAGCCCCCTCTATGAGGGAGGCCTATGCCTTGAAGTGGGGTCTATTCGTTGACTGGTGTTCCTCTCGCTGAGAGGACCCTCAGAGATGTTCGGTTGGAGTGGTGCTTTCTTTCCTCCAGGAGAAGTTGGAGCACAGGCTGTCCCCCTCCACTTTAAAAGTCTATGGGGCGCGTATCATGACGCGGTTGATAGTCTGTCCCTGGGGAAGCATCACCTGATCGTCAGGTTCCTGAGAGGTGCTAGGAGATTAAATCCTCCTCGTCCGCACCTCATCCCCTCTTGGGACCTCTCTGTGGTCCTGCTAGGCCTTCGGAGGGTCCCCTTTGAGCCACTTGCATCAGTTAAGCCGAAATATCTGTCTCTAAAGACTGCCCTCCTGATCGTGCTTACTTCTATCAGGGTGGGGGACCTGCACGCTTTCTTGGTCAGCGAAACGTGCCTAGAGTTCAGTCCGGCTGATTCTCACGTGACCTTGAGACCCCGGCCTGGTTATGTGCCCAAGGTTCCCACCACTCCCTTCAGGGATCAGGTGGTGAACTTGCAAGCTCTGCCCCCAGAGGAGGCAGACCCGGCCTTAGCGTTGCTGTGTCCCGTTTGTGCATTGCGCACTTACGTGGACCGCACCCGGAGCTTCAGATGCTCCGAGCAGCTCTTTGTTTGCTTTGGAGGTTAGCAGAAGAGGAATGCTGTCTCCAAGCAGAGGCTGGCTCATTGGGTCCCCCAACGGTTGCTTCAGATACCTGGCATCCCTGGTGAGCCCGATATCTGGCTTACGGTGCATTGGGAAGGTTACGTGTTGAGCTTCATTTGCCCTGACATGTTTGCCTGTCAGCATTTGTACCTCAATCGCAGTTTAGGATTGTGGCGTTTTCCAGAGGAAACCCCAAATACGTCAGTTATGACGTAACGTCGTAGAGTACGACTGAAGGGGAACGTCTCGAATACATTTGTGACCCTCATTCCCTGAAGAAGGTAATGGAGACGTTACGTCCTCTTGCCACAATCCTGGACTGCGCTGGGGTGCTCGGTCTCGGCTCAGCTCCTCAGCGTAAATCTGAATGAGTGGATGCACGCCGCCATCTTATATACCCGTATGCACGGGGGAGTGGCTTAGCATGCAAAATCCACTTGCCAATTTTCATTGGCCCTTTCCAGTTAACTCAGAGGTGATTGGCCTCCCAAGGGAGACCCCAAATACGTTAGTTATGACGTAACATCTCCGTTCCCTCTTTCAGGGAACGAGGGTTACAGATGTAACCGAGACGTTTTTCAGCCTATCCTTTTTTCCCACTGGAGGATGCTGAGAATTATTTGCGTTTCCATTATTCGTTTAACCTTGGCCAGGTGTATTCTGTCGACTGAGGCAGAACTGATGCGTTGTACTACTCATCCCGAGGACATAATTCCCAATCTTGATCTGAAATGACAACAAAAGATATTTCTTTTCATCTTACAAAATTAAATAAGATTTACATTACTTACTACAACAGTGTTATCAAGTCAAATTATGAATTTCCATAGAATCCATAGAAATACCAAAGAACTGAAAATATCAAAAACGCACTTACAGTGAGTGAGTCCACTACTGGGACGGTTCCTGCTTCTCCTTTAATCTTACAGATAATGGAATTGGCCTCAATCTTCTCCAAAACACACTGATACTTCCGATCTGCCTGTAGACCCGTCACTATCACTTCATTGATACTTAAATTTAACAGATCTGCCTTTTTCTGAGAAACAGAGATTCAGAGAAGTTTACCTAGTGCCATTAATGCACAGTTGCCAGCTCAAATTCTGAGGGACAGATCTTGCTCGTCTGAAGCAAGTTTTTTTTTACCTGAATGTTCACCTGTAGACCACGGGCCACCTGTAAGGTGGTAAATTCAGTGAATTTTGGATCAGACTCGTAGGACAAATACCCACAGTCTACAGTGGAGTTCCCAACATTTAACAAGAATCTAAACTGACCACGGCCATCATAAGGGTAAGAGTGAAACCACACATCCTGAGAAACAGAGACAATGAAATTATGACTCTAATACATGTAAAGTGTTAAATATAAATATTAAAGTGATGTTATGATATGAGAAATCAAATTTTCCTTATGTAGTTTCATTATGTAGTGGTTAAAGGGAACCCTGGGTATTAAGTCTGGTATAGCTTAATGTAACATAAATGTTCCCTTTTAGTCTCTCACTCTCAACATCATGACGGTAATAATATGATCTCGCTTAAAGAGACCAATCCACTTCGAGTGTAAACTAAATGCAAAAGCAAATGCAAATTGGGATGCGATGGTTGCATCCAGCTGCCGCTCGTCGCAACATGAGCATGAGCGGCAGCAAGTGCAACGCATACTCAGCTCACCCTGGTTCTCAGGGCTCCACCCTTTATTTCCGAAAGTGCATGACGAGCTCACTGAGACATGGACGATACCTTTTACTGCCAGAAACAGCTCCAGTGGTTTATCCTCCCTCTCCACCCTTGACAGGTACACAGAGGTCCCTCCGGTGGAGCAGTCGGTAGCGATGCAAATGTGTACAAGTACTGCTTCCGCCTGGCGGGGCAAGCCATTGCTCCTCTTCCAGGCCAGTAGGCACTCGTTGGCTCTGATCGGCAGTGCTTATGTAGCCTGCGGAGAAGCTGCCTCCACATTACACGCCAAGGCACTGAAGGACCTGCATGAGAGTGGTCACAACCCCAAAGTTAGGGGGGGCAGGCAGTGTCAGGGGTTTGGACATGCTTCCAGCTACACTGGCACATTGACTGCCTAGAGTTACTAGCAGTACGCCTTGCCGTTGTGACACACAGCTGGCTGCAGGGCCTGCGCAAGTATGCGTTTCCCCCAGTGAGCCTTCTCGCACAAACACTGTGCAAGATCAGGGAAGACAAGGAACCGGTCCTGCTTGTGGCACCCTACTGGCCCACTCGGACCTGGTTCCCAGAACTAATGCTCCTTGTGACAGCCCCTGGTGGATTCCTCTGTGGAAGGATCTACTGACTCAGAGAGGGGGCACCCTGTGGCACCTGTGTCCAGACCTCTGGAAACTGCATGCCTGGTCCCTGGATGGGATGCGGAGGTTCTAGGTGACCTGCCCCAAGGGGTAGTAGACATCCTCACTTCGGCGAGAGCCCAGTCCATGAGACATGCTTACGCCGTGAAGTGGAACCTTTTAATCGAGTGGTGTTCCGCTCACTGAGAGAACCCCAGAAGATGCCCGATCAGATGTGATCGTGATTAAGAATAATAATAATAACAATACGTTTCATCAGTTATTTTACGTACAGATCACTGCATTTCTTATAGATTTCTTCTCATGTGAAATCGGATATACAGATGAATTACCACAGTAAGTTTACATTTGTTTGAATGCATTATTAAATCACGCTTTCACTTGAAAGTATTCAGTATCTTGACAGAACAAACTAATTCATTGAAAACTATAATTTTCTGCTCATGTCCATCCTAGTTTTCACATTCTTTCTGATTTGAGTGATCCATCTCTATCAAGTTAGCGAAATAGGCTATGTTTAACACGTAAATTCTTGCTAAATATGCAGTTATATTATAGGTCGTTGTCATGAGTTGTACTCATGATGGAGCAATGCTGGAGCGCTCTTGGAGCAAGTAAAAACCACAATGCTCGGACTTTTAAAATATCCGCTCCTCACTCCATTAAAAATCACACCGCTCCACTCCGCGCTCCGCTCCCACTCCACTCCACTCACATACTCTGGTCTCTAGTGCTCAGAGCACTACAGCAGGGCCCATTCGAGCCTCTGCAGTCAGTCGTGCTGAAGTTTCTATCAATGAAAACGCTGCTCCTGCTTGCACTGGCCTCCATCAAGAGGGTAGGGGACCTGCACACATTTTCGGTCGAATCGTGCCTAGAGTTTAGGCTGGCTGACTCCCAGCTAAATCTGAGGCCTGGCCCGGCTATGTGCCGAAGGTTCTCACTACTCCCTTCAGGGAACAGGAGGTGAGCCTGCAAGCGCTGCCCCCGGAGGAGGCAGACCCAGCCCTAGCTTTGCTTTGTCCTGTCCGAGCCCTAAGATTGTACGTAAATCAGACACAAAGCCTCAGGACCTCAGTCCAGCTCTTTATCTGTTACAGAGGCCAACAGAAAGGGAATGCAAGCAGAGGATGGCTCACTGGATAGTGGAAAACTATGAGCATGCGTTGCACTTGCTGCCTCTTATGCTCGTGCTGTGACAAGCGGCAGCTGGATGCAATCATCGCATACCAATGTGCATTGGCTCATGTAGTTTACACTCAAGTGGATTGTCTCTCTAATCAAGATCCCAAAGTTGGCTTTTTACCGACGTGACGTCTCCTGTCCCTCTTTCAGGGAATGACATATACTAGTATTTTATTATCAGAGTTGTATATTCTAAATTCTGAACAGCAACAGGTGGCACCAGTAGCTCACCTAAAGAAATCATTTCACGTCAAAATGGCGCCCAAAATATGTATGAAATGACATGGACTTTTTAAAATAACATAAATATTTCATGGGTTTTCTACTACATATTTCAGTAAGAGACATCATTTACTTTATATTAAGCCATACATGTCATAATACCCAGGGTTCACTTAAAGAAATAAAACTGCATGCTTTTGTTGGGCTTCAGCTCTGCTCTTCTACAGAGATGAACAATTAAATAAAATGTTCTGTAACACATTATTTTAAGGTCCAGTTTTCACTGTTAACTAGTTGCTTATTAGCATGCATATTACTAGCATATTGGCTGTTTATTAGTACTTCTGCATGACCATATTCTACATTCTTATTTCTTCCCAGTACCTGAACTTAACAACTACCTTACTAACTATTAATAAGCAAATTAGGAGTTTATTGAGGCAAAATCCGTAGTTAATGGTTTGTTAATAGCGAGACCTAGACCTTAAAATAAAGTGTGATGGAAGTGTAGATTTTGACTTCTTGAATACTCCGTGAGCATTTTTTTTTCTTGTTCATTGTTTCAACAAAATTTCAGCTTCTCTTCTCTGTATACTAGCAGTATATGACGTGATGTGGAAAAATAGCATATGTATATGTATATGTATGCTCAAAAATCATTACAAAAAACAGTTGAAGTCCATAGCCTTGTAGACAGCACGCCACATTTGTGCTTTAGGCTACTAGAGTTTAAGTCCTGACTTGAGGATCTTTCTTAACCCTTTCCTCCCTTCTCTATACCGTTTCTGTATAAGAATTATAAGTTGCCTTTAATAAAAAATGTCTGCTAAGTGCATAAATGTAAATGTAAAAGAAGTTACATAGTGTATAGCTTTAAAAACACATATAAGATTTTTTTACATGTAACACTCTTAAGTTTCAGACCTCAAAATGTCCTCACTGCAATGAAGTTTTTTAAACTAAGCTGCAAAAATGACTATTTCTGTCTTCTTTCTCAATGTGACATACCATTGTGGTTGATATTTGCATATGCGCAATGCATGCTGCAGAAGTAATGAGTACATCTTACCCCTGAGCTTGTGCTGTATTGTGTTTTCAGTGCTTTATTAGAGGGAAGGACAGTAACTGACTCCACTAATTCCATATTGCTGCCCTGAATATGAATCTTCCTTCCACCACTGCAAGAACAGATTGAAAACAGTTTCAGCCAGTGATACATGACATGAAGCAAAAATAAAGTTTTAACTCCAACCACTCACTTTTGTGCATCTGAGTTACACATACACGGCAATGTGTATTTTTTACTTCATTAGTCATTTGCTGGTCAAAAAAATCATTACTTTGCAAATCTTTTTTTTTTTTTATATATATAAACAACATTCTTGGAAATTAGATTTAATAATTAAAATGTCAGTTATTTTTGTAAGGTTTTGATGAAATGTAGAAGCTGGTCAGACAGCGGTCTAAAATGGTCTGACCTGCTCCAGGTGACTGTGGGCTGTATTCCAGTGCATCTGGGCTGAGAGTTGTAAGTGATGATGCTGTTACCATGACAACGGTCATCAGGAGTAACAACACACACTTTCACTGTTCCTTTAGTTTCACTGGGAGGAATGTGGAACCTTAAAGTGTCACTGGAGCGATCAAACACTGGAGATCTGAAGGGAAACATTCATGTACAGATATACAGTATAATTTATCTGAATCTACACATATTCATATACATGAAAAAACAAACACACAGTCTCACTCTTTCAGAATGCAGTTCGGATTCCCTTGAATACGTATTTTAGTGACAGATTCCAGGTTCCTTCCTCTCAGTAAAATGTTGTTTCTGCCATGTAATAAAACCTGGTTGGGCTCCAAAGAGAGAATCTCCGGCTTCTTCAAAACACAAAAGGTTGTGCTCAGTAAAGAAACGGCATAAGACAGAACAAAATCACACTGTACACAGTATTTTAATGAACAACAGAAGTTAAAAGTAACTTAAAGCCTTAAAGCATTTTAAAATGTAAGATGGTTGTAAAAAATCATTTGCTGATATGATACACAACTGACATAAAACAAAAACAACTGTTGTTTTAAATTAAGTTTTATAATCAAACTGTTCCTACCATCTCAGAGTGTAGATCTTTACATGCATCCTAAAGGATAGGGTAGAGGAAGTGAGAGAACTCAGTTCACTGATGTCTTGACACCTTATGAAAGTTACACTGTTTCCCAATAGACATATACCGAAGCACTAGAATGTAGATTACACATCATCTCACTTGTATTTTTAACTGCGCCCCATTTCCATCTGTCCAATCACAACGCTGAGAGGAAGAGGACCAATGACACCCAGATGAGATACACCGCACACACCTGCATGAAAAGCAATGTGTATATGTTGGAGAAAAAAAACGTAAAAACTGAGAGCATTTCAAAAACACATTTCATGATCTTACTCTGTATAAGAAGCCCTTGGTGAATTATCTGTGATACTTGAGCAGTTTGTCAGTGTCAGTGTCTCAGTGATCTTCTGATCCTCAATAGTAACAGTAGCAGAAACTCTTAAATCTGAATAGATTAACAACAAATGTTTATGATTATATACTATCATATAGCACATAAAAACTTCATTGTAGGAGAACCAACCTCTAGTACTTAGTAGCTGGTCAGAAAAACTACAGGAGCAGTTTGGGAAAACTGCAGGCGGATCAGGCCCATCACACAGCTTCTCGGTTCCTGTGGTGAAGGTACATGAGAAGGCGGGATTTCCTGTGCTCTCCAGACTCAAGGAAAGATGTAGAGTAATCTGTGTTAGAGAGGGCATTGGTTAGTAAAGAGTAGTCTTGTAAGCATTTTCAAAATGATAGACTTAGATGTTGATGTCTACCGGTCTAGAAGAATTCTCTGCCATCTGAAAAGAAAACAGCTGTGTCTGAAGAGAGTTTTTTGGGATGGACACCCATGAAGTATCTGAACATTCATTTTGAGTAGAACATCTAGATAAAAACAGCATCAACCAATATATTACTACACTGCTTATCACGTCCATATAGATGATAAGAAGTTAACATGCTGTTCTACAATTAAGCATATTTAGTGTAGATGCAGCCTGGAGCATATATCACGTTTTATGTGAAATATCACATGTGATAAAGGCAGACTGACCTGCGTGAGTTCACACACCAGCCACAGAGAGGATCCAGAGCAGCTCTACAGTCTTTCAGAGTGCTGTATTTAGCACATGAAGCCACAGGCACTCTTCTTAACTGCATCAAAAACATGAGCAGAATCTAACACACAGTAAAGTATCTGACATACTGCCTGATTTAGTAACATCTGCATAGTTTAATTTAGTGGTTCTCTAACTGTTGATATCTCTAATAGATTTTTTTGTTCTTTTTTTGCGGATTAAAACATTGTCTTGGATCAACAAAAGTTATAAAGCTTTCATGTTGCTTCTGAAAAGCAGACTCACTTTTTACTTATTTATTTTAGAACACTATAACAGTAATTTTTGTACATTTAAATGTTTTATACAGAAACAGTTCATTAATCAAAATGTTTCTGCTACACCAGAAGTATATATACTGTAAATATTTTTATTGTTTGTTATTTGCACATTTTTAAACCTCACCTGATTCTTCAGAGCGATGTAGATATGTTTGAAATCTACTGGATCAAAGTGCATTTTGGGAAACACTTTTCGTTCATCATCAGATTTGTACAGCACTATTGGACAACCTGCTGTGAATTTCTCATCCAACACAAGCTAGAAAGAAAAACAGAAATTAAAATCATGAATTATGACTGTAGAAATTCAAATGCAACATTAAAAACAGCTTTGAGCTAAATGTGTAAATGGAAATGTTGGGCAGGTATTTTAAAATGAAAACTGAGACAGGTGAAAATAAATACATGTTTGTATGAGATAGGTGAAGCAGACCTTTATGAGTTGTCCATCACTGGTTCCTATGAACAGCACTATCCAGGGTCCATTTCTAACTGCTGCYACTGCTGACACTGAGTTGTACTTAAACACCACAGWGAGCGGCTGAAGTTCACTATCATTCTAAAACACAAACAACAAAATTAAACTTTATATGATTCTAGTGAATAGCACAATAACGTTTCATGTTACAAAATGTTATTTATATCTCAGTTAAAATTCTGTTCTTATTTTTAAAAAGCAAATGAATGTAATTTCCAACCTTAAAACCACATGGATTTTCACCGTAGGCGCAGAACCCCTTCACATGGCCTTTTACGTTACTGATGTCATACAGAGCCAGCGCGCTGTTCTCCGGATCCTTCTGATTCTGTGCACTGAACACACCTGCCCAAATAACGCCATTCACTGAGGGAATAACGGTGGAGGCGACGAGCACTGGACGGACTTTATCACTGCAGCATCGTATCGTTGGACCCTGTAGGGATTTGATGATTTCTGTCTTTTTTCCTTTAGAGTTGTTTATCCACAGGACGTGAACTTTCCTCTCTTTGTCAGTCTTTGCGTTGAGAAATAAATAGGATTCTGAGGGCGAAACTCTCTGGAATCCGTCAATAAACTCCACATCTCTCACTGTGCTCTGAATTATGGCATATGAACCTTCAGCTATTTTTGAGAAAATCCCACCTGTCTGAGACTGAAAAGTGTTCCACAAGCTAACAACAGTGAACGGGGTATTTTCCTCGTCGCCCTTTTCCCCAACTAATAGGTACCTACCGGTACTTTGACCAACTATGAACGCAACAGATTTCTCATCCTGTCCTGGCCCTGCTAATATATTGTCATAGTAAATACTGTTTGTAATGTTATTTATATCAAGAACTTCACAATATCCTATTTTAAAAGTACCACACGTTATCAGGGTGCCGTTCACATCAAAGGGCACCAGAATGTTGACTTTATTATGGTGAGTTGCATTAGTGATGTCCTTTCTCTTCTCCTCATATAGATCGAGTCTTATTTGATGTAGTCGATGGTCAGTAAGAACAAATAACTTGTTGTTACCAACTACAAAGTCCTGGATGTCTGAATCAAAGTTCACATCATCGCAAATGCAGTATTTCAAAAGTACAAGTACTCCAAGTAAGTATCCTCTCATCTTGCATATCTGATGAGCAGCTGAAGTTTAGAGATCTTGTCACAGCGATCAGCTGTACTCAGACGCGTCCACTCGTTAAGTGGATGAAAGCAGCGGCTCTGAGGTGCAGATGACTTCCGCGCAACACGCCAACAAATCTGTAGCCCTGATTGCGACATTTAGATGTTTTATAGGTTATGCCATTTCTTGATGAAACACATTTCATGTTCAACAGAAAAACGGAGTCAGGAACAAGTCTGTACTTATGAATTAATTGTACTGACAACAGACTTTGTATTTATTAGTTTTGTGAAGTTCTGCAGTTCTTTAGTTAGCCTAATGCTGCACCCTTGTGGTACACAAACAGCTTCATATTTAGAAAATAATAGAATAGTTTAAAATAGAATGCAGATAGATTTAGATATATATTGCCATTTGAGCTTTGAAAGTGTTTGTCTATTTCTATTTTCTATCTAAACTTAAGTGTATTACAACTAGTCAAATCATAATTTAATTATAGAGAAACATTATTTGTTAATATGTAGGTCTATATCATCGCTTTTGACATTGGTGACAGTCTCTTGTTGCCATCTACAGGTGTTATAGTAGTATAACCTACAGTAATAGACAGTCTACATTAACGAAGTTAACTGTAATTTATGAACATTACTATAATATCTGTTAGGTGATTTTATTTACAAAACAGTAGTTTTTGAAATATTGGATCTAAATATAAGTGAAACATTCACTTTAGACATTTTAAGGTATTAAAATATCGACAAAATGATAATGAATTTTTTTATTAAGTGATGTGTGCTTTCAAGGAAAGGGGAAAAAACATAGTGTTTAATGTTTAATGTGTCACTTATGTCGGACATTTTCCAAGAGTTCCTGTTGTTGAAGTTTTGTGCTTAGCATTGTTCTGAACACTCTCAGAAGAAAAGGAACAAAAGCTGTCACTGGGGCTTTACCCTTTTAAAATGTACACTTCTGTACCTTATTTACCCCTAAATGATACACACTGGTACCTTAAAGGTAATAGTACTTAAAGCATACATATTACTACTTTTTGAAAGGAAACCACCCCAGTGACAACTTTTGTACCTTTGTTTCTGAGCATAAAGAGAAGAGCTTGTGGTTTGGTTAGTGCAATGGTTATACTGTAGAGTTATGGTGCCTAATTCAAAGAACTCAGATTTGATGCAATTCAGATGAGATAGTAGTATTTGTATGATTAAGTGTGTTCTGTTAGATACAACTTTTAACTTTTAACTAACTCTGTTTTACAGTTAACTGATTTTGAGACTCTACAAAGTGTACACTGTTCATATACAGCCATTGGCCCCTCCTCCAAAGGACACTCATGTGTGCACAACCACAACCTGAGCACAAGCGCCACTCTTCACCACAAATTGTAACCTAAAGACAAACATATACATGCATACATATTAACTTTGTAATCTTATTCTAATATAACATTCTCAAGTAAAACACACATATTTGGGTATTAGCCTACATATTTAGGTCAATAGGAAAATAGTGATAAAACACAAACATTATGTTTATTGGTACATTGATTAATTTATAAAGTTTAAGCTTGCTTTTAAATATGCAGGTAAATGCAAAACACGTTTTTTTTTACATGCACTCACGAAAAATTTAGAATGCATTGAGTAAAAGTTCAACACAGTACTCACTGTTGTTTTTACTTCCATCCTCTTCACAAGTGGACGAGTCTGAGTGCAGTTGATCACTATGACAAGATCTTGAGACTTCAGCTGCTCATCAGATATGCAAGATGAGAAG
>JAHKKF010530032.1:0-29846 GCA_019740295.1 Labeo calbasu | reverse complement strand
TTTATTTATTTATTTATTTTAAAAAGTCAATAAATGCCCCACCCACATACATTATAATAAAGACTTAAGCTGTCCACTGGCTTACATTAATCCTATTTTTCTTCATTTTTCCTCTCTAAGTGATCTTATTACTTCTTTAAAGTGTGTACATTATGATAGAGTTAGGCTTGAAGCGTAACAAATGTTGTTGCAGTCACAGCAGGTCAAAATTCATAGCAAATATAGAGAGCAGTTTTGCTTTTCAGTCAGCTTTAAAAGTAAAAGTTGTGTTTGTTTACATTATCATTTTTCTTTCCGTGTGTGTTTATTTTCAGTTCTTTCCATCATAATTTCGTTGCTCTTGTCAGCTAGAACATAAAGCAGTTTGAGTTGCTTCTGGGGTATATAAAGAGCGTCACATAAATTGAAAGTAACGCAAAGCATTGTTGGAAAGCCATTCATGGATGTGCAGATTCATCATTCGAATGCTAATATAAGAGGCAGGACAAACGCATTATCGTTTTCCTAGAAGATTAAAGCAGTGTCTCTTCAGAAAGTGGGCCACGGGCTCTCTAGGAGAGCATTATTGATCTCCAGAGTTGAGCTCCGCTGGTTCCTCCGTTCAGCTGAGGAGGCTCATCACAGGCTCATTCTTAGCGGGTCTTCTGTTGCCTTGATGCTGGGTGTGCAGGGATAGAGAGTTGGTAAAAAGCCGAGCATTTGGTATTCAGTGTCAGCAGCGTTTGCCTGAAAGAGCAGGCAGCGAAGAGATGAGCCGAAATGGGATTGGATTATTTCAGAAGCATTTTTATGGCACAGAAATTGAATTTGCCTTGCCCAAGAGCTCATGAGACATTAGATGCAGGCAGTCATCAGCGGAATATTATTATGCGTTTAGAACAGAGACAGCTAATGGGAAGCTAGCGGCTGCCAAAGGAAGAGCGCAAAACTGCACATAGCCAATTATCTCATTAAACTAGCCTGCTTATTACAGCCGTATACGGGCAAAACCAAGTGTGCTGGTGCCGTCTGCGTTACACCTGATCACCTCTGAGCTTTCTGGATTTAGATCTGGGACTGTCTCCAAAGCTTCTTGTTTGTTCCTGCAAATACGTAAGGCAGGACATTTCGTTCCAGATGGATTTTCTCTAGTATAACAAGCCCTGATTCCATTCAATTACATACAGCAGACAAAAAATGGATCTGCTGCATGATTGATCGAAGACTTTGTGTAGACCAGAGGGTCAAGATTAGGCTGGTGGGTTTGTGTTTGTCCCTGCTGGAAGATGCTGGGACTACATAATTATGAAGGCAAAATCTTTAGTCTTTGATGGCCGTTCAAAATTAGCCATGTATGTTCTCTCTTTTTAAAAAACAAAAAGAAAAGAAAAGAAAAGAAAAGAAATTAATATTTTTATTTAGCAAGGATGCATCAAATTGATGAAAGTAGCATTAGTTAATATTAGTTTATTTTTGTTATGCTTTATGTATGTATTTACTTAAATTGTTTATCTCAGTTTAGTTATTTTTATCTCGGTTTTAGTTCAGTTTTAGTTTTTATTTATTTCCAGTTTGTAATTTTAGTGCTGAAATGCTTAAACTTAAATGTATTATTTACTTATTTATTTATTTATTTATTTATTTTCATCTATTATTATTATTTATTTTCATTTTATTTCAGCTTTAATTCTAGTGACAAAATGATTTGTTTATATATATATATATATATATATATTATGTTTTATTTTCACACACATACACACATTTGTTATTGTTATTATTATTACTATTATTATTATTATTATTATTATATTAATTTACTCTTTTCATCTAATACATTTTATTTTATTTTATTTTATTTTATTTTATTTTATTTTATTTTATTTCAGCTTTAATTCAAGTAACAAAATGTTTAATATTTTCAGTTTTCAGTTAACAATATTAACCCTGATAGCAACATCATATAATCATATTCGACATAAAAAAGGTTAAGTCTGAGAATAGCTTTTGCATCATTTGCTGCTGAGGCCAATTGCTTTGATATTTTGTTATCTAATGCTTTAATATTCAGACGTTTTAAATGTGACTTCAGTGTCCAAATACTTCAGGCCACTATGCAATTTACAATGTGGAACATTTATGTATGTATATTTCATTTTATAGCCCTGGCAGCATTAGCAATGAAGCATCAAAGTGTCTTTTGATTATGGTTAAGATCAGAAAGGAAATCTAGGTCATTTATAATAACTGCAAACCCATAGTTTTGCTTTTGGGTCTTTTTGGTCTAAATGGAGCATTAGCAGATATTCTCTGGCTCCTGCATGGCAGGTTAAGCAGATGCCTGCTTCTTTAGATGAAGTGTGACAGAACCTGAGCGAAAGGTAGGAGCTGATTTGATCTGAGGCTTTATGAGACTCTTGGGGGCTGAATCTACTCTGCCAATTCCAGTAACAGGCCTCCCGTATGACCACTATCACAGATGTGCCAGGGTCCACAGGGTATCATGGGTAATTGTAAGTGAAATAGAGCAAGCTGGCTTCATGATGGAGTAGCCCTTGACTCCACCATGTATGAGATAGAGTTTAGAGATGGAGCACTGAAGGAAGAAAGGAACAATTCTCTTGATTTGAGTTATCAAAGGCTGATGGGCATGTGGGACAACAGTCCAGAAAGTGGTCATTTGTGACCTGTCTCGAATTCATATTGTACAAGACCATTAATTACTGAGAAAAACAGGTAATTTATCATTTTAAAGGTTTTCAAATTAAGTCTTTGTCACACACACCATGCAAAATGGATGTCAACGGCCAATTCCTATAAAGGAATAGTTCACCTAAAAATATAATTATGTCATTGTTTAATCACTTATATTTCCTTTTCATTCTCTTCAAAACCTGTAGTCTGTTTTTACATGGCTTTTGTGATTAAAAAAATCAAAATAATAATAAACTAAATAAAAATGATATTGACATCAAAATAGCATGTTCTTGCATGTCATTTTATTTATTAGTTAGTTAATTTTTTTTAAAGCAATGATTTATTCAGCAATGATTTATTATTTAAATTGATCAAAAGTGACAGTAAAGTGACATAAAAATGACTAATAATAATAACGATAATAACAATAATAATAATAATAAATTAATTAATTAATTAATTAGTTTATTTATTGGTTTGTTTGTTTGATTAAACATTTATTTTTTAAAGAAGTTAATACTTTTATTCAGCAATGATTCATTTAAATTGATAACCTAACTCTATTATTATTTTATTTATTTTATTTTATTTTTTTTTTTTATTTGGGGCCAGTAAGTTTTTTTTTTATTAAGAAATTAATACATTTTTTACAATTAATTATTCATCATTATTTAAAAGCGACAGTAAGGCAGTAAAGTGACAGAAATGTATAATGTTACAAAAGATTTCCATTTCAAATAAATTATAATATAATAATAAATAATATAATACTAGTTATATAAGCTAGCCAGCTTGGATAAATATAAAAATTCATTCTGGTTTAAACTAGTTATTTCAGTTGGGAATACGCATAAAAACACATGCACAGTTACCCTTCTGACTTCAATAATTACACTGAATCATAATTTCCCCGCTTTCATTATCACATGGGCAAAAATCCCCCTTTTGTTTCCCGCTCCTAATGGATGCATTTATCAAACCTGTCTTTCCGCATGGCAGAGGTGTCACCTAGCCTTCAGAGTCAAGGACCACTCAGAGTCGACTCTGGTCCTGAACACAACGGTTAATGCAGTTATAGGTCGGTATACGAGCAAAGCCACCTACCTTTCCCAAATAAAGTCAGGCTGCAATTTGTTCAAAGTGGCAAGGGATACGGAAAAGCACTGAAGCAGTTATCTGCACAAAACACATTTCTCTACGACTGTCCTCTTTTATGTTTAATTGCCCAAAAAACATTTTTACCTCACAAAAACAAACACTTACTGGTACAGGCGTGCTTAGATAGGAATTTGTCATGAACATCTGCAAAACTCGGAGACATGATAATGAAAGTATAATAAGAAGTAAAGTGCTTTTTTCTCAGAGTCACACACAACATGCATTAGAATGTCCTTAAACAAGCTTTATTCAAGGACAAAATGGAGATAAATGGACTGACATTGACATTTGCTGAAACAAACACACACACAGGCACGCTGGATCGGTGTGTGGTGTTTAGGTGTGGTGTTTTGAGGTGTCAGACACGTTGTCATGGGCAAAGCGAGAGAGCGAAGGGAAGATGTCCCTAAAGGAATCACAACCTGTCTGCATGTCACACCAAACTGCTGTTCAACCACCTGTACTTTGCATACAGGAGAAAAAAAATTGTCAAAAAAAATCTAATTTTCTGCTGCTTCAAGATACTGTTTGATGGATTAATGGTCAAACACAATTTATGTTTAACATTTCAAAAGATTGCAAAAGTACTAATATAAAACTGTCATGTTTACACTCTGTGTCCTGTTACTGCTCACCTTACTTTTGTACACTAGCATTCATAAATCTGAGTCAGTAAGATTTTTAACATTAAGTCTCTTATGCTCACCAAAGCTGCATTTATTTAACTAAAAGTACAGTAAAAACAGTAATATTGTGAAATATTATTACAATTCAAAATACACATTTTCCATTTGAATATATTTTAAAATGTAATTTATTTCTGTCATGCAAGCTGAATTTTCAGCATCATTAAAGGAGAAGTCCACTTCCAGAATAAAAATGGACAGATAATGTACTCACCCCTTGTCATCCAAGATGTTCATGTCTTTCTTTCTTCAGCCATAAAGAAATTATGTTTTTTGAGGGAAACATTTCAGGATTTTCTCCATGTAATGGACTGATATGGTGCCCCGATTTTGAACTTCCAAAATGTAGTTTAAATGCGGCTTCAAACGATCCCAAATGCAGTTATAAACGATCCCAGCTGAGGAAGAAGGGTCTTATCTTGCAAAATGATCAGTTATTTTAATAAAAATAATACAATTTATATACTTTTTAATGTCAAATGCTTGTCTTGTCTCTGCCTGAACTGTTTTTTTTCCGGCTCATCACAGTTAGGGTATGTCAAAAAACTCCCATCTTATGTTCTCCCTCAACTTCAAAATCGTCTTATATCGCACTGTTTTACCCTTTTTGTTAAGGGTGTTTGATCTTCTTTGCATGTTCACTTTGGTACTTCTGGATGATTTTGACATGATTTTTGAAGTTGAGGGGGAAAATACGACTGGAGTTTTTCGACATACTCTAACTGTCTTGAGCCAGAATAGGTCAGGCAGAGCAAGACAAGATGGGTGTCTGAGATTAAAAAGTATTTAAATTGTATTTTTTTAAATGAAAATAACCAATCGTTTCGCTAGATAAGACCCTTCTTCCTCGGCTGGGGTCATTCAGAGCCCTTTGAAGCGGCATTTAAACTGCATTTTGGAAGTCCAAAATCGGGGCACCATATCAGTCCATTATGGAGAAAAACGCTGAAATGTTTTCCTCATAAAACATAATTTCTTCATGGGTGAGTACATTATCTGTACATTTTTGTTCTGGAAGTGGAGTTCTCCTTTAATCCAGTCTTCTTTAGAATTCACTCTAATATGCTGATTTGCTGCTCAAGAAATATTTATGATTATTATCAGTGTTTTGCAGTGTTGAAACAGGATTCTTTGACTATAAAGTTCAAAAGAACAGCATTTATTTAGAACATTTTGAAACATTCTAAATTATAAATGTCACTGTGACTTTTTATTAATTTAATGCATCTTTGCTGAGTAAAAGTTTGCATTTATTAATTTATTAACCAAGCGCCTGTCGCACGGCATGTGAGTACTAAACTAAGTTTTCTTTCATGCCTTATTGCACTTAAACTGTCAAATTATTAATTTAATGCATCTTTGCTGAGTAAAAGTTTCTATTTATTAATTTCCAAAGCTACTTAAACCCATTCAAGCCCTGAATTTGCAACTTAATGTTTTAAGTCATATTGCTAACACCCGCTTAAAGCTGACCTATTATGCACCTTTTTACAATATGTATTATAAGTTTCAGGTGTCTCCAGACGTTTGTGAAGTTTCAGCTCAAAATACCCAACAGTTCTTTTATTATATCATTTTGAAAAAGGCCTATTTTGAGTGGAAGCAGAAACACACTGTTTACGTGCATGGCTCTTTAAATGCAAATGAGCTGTTGCTCCCCACCCCCTTTTTCAGAATAAGACTGTGCCTTTACAGCTTGTACCTGAGATATTCTACGAAAAACATTTGTTTGGTTTTGATTACCATGTCTACCGCACTGAAATCATACGTGTTAAACTATATTAGTTTAAACTTCTGATCAGGGTTGACAGGTTTTCACAACAACCCGCCCAATTGCTACTCAAAACTAGCCCAAAATTAGCTCAGTCGCGTTTCAAAGGGGGTCCCCTGTTAAAAATTGTTCCGTGGGGTAAAATACACATTTTTTAGTGGGGTTCCCCTGGTAAAATTCACATTCCAAGGGGAGTAGTGAGTATTGAGTACTAAACTAAGTTTTCTTTTATGTCTTACTGCGCTTAAACTGTCAAATTATTAATTTAATGCATCTTTGCTGAGTTTTTCCATTTATTAATTTCCAAAGCTACTTGAACCCATTCAAGCCCTGAATTTCCAGCCTAATGTTTTAAAGAAGAAAGAAAGTCATACAGATGTGGAACGACATAAGGCTTAGTACACGACGGCAGTTTGTTTTCTCATTTTGAGAGAACTATTCTTCTAACTATTATGCCACGACACAAATCCTTTCACATCACTATGTTTTCATCCTAGAAGTCAGAGGATCCTGACTGCACAATCAACACTTTCCTGAAGAGGAGAAGCGGTACATCAATTTTCCAGTGCCTGCGGCAGCTGTGGTATGAACAAGCACTTTTGTATTACAGCACCAGTGATGGGAACATTACTGTTCCAGAATCTGGCATGACAACAAACAAGCAGAGCAGAGGGAAAACCTCTAACTGGTTCCCAAGAGAGGCCTATAATGGAGGTTTGAAGATAATCAGAGTGCACATGTAAATGACCAGGTTCAGGAAGAGTAGTATCCTCAGGCTAAGACTCCATCAGGTATTATGAATAGCAAATAAACTCAACATTATAGACATTATACACATTTCACTTGTTGTTTATCTGCTTGGTTTCAATTTTTTTAATGAACATAAACTAGGAGTGTTAATAGATTAAAATAATTAACTGTAAATAAATTAATTTGCAAAGGCATTTTAATTAAATTGTTTTAATATAATTTACTTTAAATAACTTTAGTCATCTTGCAGCGAAGTCCTCTTCTTTAAATAATTTGAATAATTATAACTTTAACTATTGACAGCCACTTAACAACACTCAAAAAATAAAGGTTACAAAAGGTTGTTTTTGCAGTGATGCCATAGAAGAACCATTTTTGGTTCCCCAAAAAAAACTTTCAGTGAACAGTTCTAAAATGAACCATTTTGAAGAGCATTTCTGAACCTTTTTTGACTATAAAGAACCTTTTTTACATTTCCATGGATGTTCAGGGTTTGTCATGCAACTAATCAATGGCAACACTGTAAAAAATAAATAGTTGGGAAAAAAATAAATAAATAAGGCAACTTGATGCAGTAAGACTTTAGTTTTTCTCAGTAAAGATACTTTATTTAGCCAACATAATGCTGTGTTCATGCAATGCTGATTGTCTTATTTTGCTAATAGAAAAAGTCTTGTAACAGCAACTGAAACAACAATTACTGTCATTGAGGTAATTTATCTTTTTATGTGTCAAATTATTTTTTATTTACAAATCACAAACAGTTGTTTGTTATAGAAACCTTAGTGGATAGCTTAGTCTAATATGTAGACGTATATCCAGCAAGCAGATATAAGTGGTTGAACTTACTCTAGGCCTCAAAACTAGACACACAAACCTCAAGAACTGTTGCAATCAAAACATTTAAAAAAGATGAGCTCTTTACATCACAGTGCAGCAAATAACTAACAATAATGATAAAACAACAAATGTTTAAATTAAGTCAGGAAAACGGCAATACAATAGTCCTGTAACAGTAACTGCATAGTTTATTCATGCAACATTTCAACAATATGAAATTCTTTCTTCAGACAACTGTGTTTGACTAGTTGGGACAACATTTGGGGTAATTTTGTTGGTCTGACAAGGGGTTTTATGTTGTTTCAAGAAAATAGCAATTTTTTTTTAGCATTTAAGACTCAAAAACTGGAAAATATGGACTTGCATTTTTTTTTTACAGTGAATAAAGAAACTTTATTTGTAAGAGTGTATGCTATATTTTCAAAACATCCATCCATCCATCTATACATCCTTCCTTCCTTTAACCTTGTTATATTTTAGCGGACATGCACTTTTCCGATATGACTCACATGCCATTCCGATATGACCTCAAAAGATGACCCATAATGCACTTTCTTGTTCTTATTGTGAACAATTAAATGTAATAACTTGAAACCATTTTCCTTTCAGCTGATGTCATGAAGCTCATCTACTTTTAACTTCTTCTTTTCCACTCCATACTGCTAACACCCACTTAAAGATGACCTATTATGCCCCTTTTTACAATATGTATTATAAACCTCATCTGCCCTCAGAATGTGTCTGTGATTTTTTTTTTTTAGCTCAAAATACCCCAAAGATCATTTAATATATCATTTTTAAAATGCCTATTTTGAGTGGAAGCAGAAACAGGCTGTTTTAGTGCATGCCTCTTTAAATGCAAATAAGCTCCTGCTCCCCGCCCCCTTTTCAAGAATAGGGCTGTGAATTTACACCTCCTACCTCAGATACTCTACCAAAAAACATCTGTTTGGTTTTGATTATCATGTCTATAGCACGGAAATCATGCGTTTTAAACCATATTAGTTTAAACTTTTTGGTGGGGTTCCCCTGGTAGAATTCACATTCCAAAGGAACAAAAATATGTTAACTGGGGTTGCTTTAACCTGCAGACATGAAAACTGCTTCTGATATAGTGTTTTCATTGTTGGGGGTAACGCATTACAAGTAACGCGAGTTACGTAATATTATTACTTTTTCCAAGTAACTAAACGTAACACATTACTTTTAACTGACAAGAAAATATCTGAGTGACTTTTTTCAAATAAGTAACGCCAGTTACTTTTCCCCTATTTATTGATTAAAAGCTCTCCTTTCCCCGTGTTGAGAGAAATCGAGAGTAAGATGTTAGTTCTAGAATAAATGTGAACATGCATTAATTCATCTCACTCACAAAAAACAGATTCAGTGTTCCTCAAAATGAATAAAAACAGTGAAATTAAACTATTCAATAATTAAATATGTTATATAATACAAATATCCTTTATGCATTTATTAACCGATGTCTTTGCTGCCGTCCTTCGATGATCCAATTTAACCATACTAATAAGCAAAAATTACTCAAGATAATCTAACATTTGTTTTCCTTTATTGGTCTCCTTTATTGCTGAAGAGTTGACATTTTTGTCTTCTGCGGTCTACTGTATAGACGTGAATTTAATTTTCTCAAAGCCTGAGGCTTTGGGTGTGAAAACGCTTTTACATTTGCCAAAAATAGAACTTTTTATATTAAAAACAAACAAGCAAGCCCTGCCCAGATTTAAAAAGTAACACATTACTTTCCATAAAAAGTAACTAAGTAACGTAATTAGTTACTTTTTTAGAGAGTAACTCAATATTGTAATGCATTACTTTTAAAAGTAAATTTCCCCAGCAATGCTGGGGACCCGATAATAGCACTTTAACACAGAAAAAGCCAGATTTTCATCATATGTCCCCTTTAAGTCTCATTGAATATCCTATTTAAAGTTCAGGCTAGACCTGTGTTGTTGTTGTTGTTGTTGTCTGACCAGTGACATATGGGAGAGGTATTTGGAATTTTTTCCAATTCCGACTGGTGGCATGGATGACACAGAAACCACATACTCCCAATTTTAATTTTGCATATTTTTGTGCAATCAGTAGCAGAGCTTTTGTGTCATTTTGTTAATATGTAAACGCATACGCATACGCATTCTCATGAACAAGTTCCGCTGTGCATTAAATATTCTTAAATTATACAAGAGTATGTAATTGCGTCCAGGCCAGTCCATAAATACAACAGATTGACCCTGTAATTAACCTCACCATGTGTCCTGTCTTAGCATAATCATTTGTCCAGCTGTGAGGGCATTAACATTCATGTTTTCTCTGAAACAAATAGCCCAAAGCCTTTCAATGTCAAGGCAATATGTTTCAATAGTCCTTCGGGCGCTCACCAAGCCAGTTCCACTGGGTAAGACACTATTTACAAAAGATCGTGTCTCTTTTTGGTACTATTAAAATATAAATGAATGTCCATGCGTCCATAATTTCGCTATCAGCCTGTGCTGTTGCTCAGGTAACCAAGGTGACAATTGTGGCACCTGCTTTCTGAATATTATTGTAATGCTCAAAATATTCTGACATGCTTTCCTCACGCTCACAGAATCTAAAGTAAGACCGGCCTCAGGCATTAGACACACTGTGTGATTGAGGGTAAGGTTTTAACCAATCAGAAATGGTTGGAAAATTTCATTTCTGCATCCAGATTTTCCCTTCGGAGAAATAGCGGCGGATGATCCAAACAACTCCTACGGCAGACCCCAAAACTGGAATATCACAACAGAACAGCCCCAGTCAAATAATCTCTATCGCCACAGCACCGGCAGGGCCATATTCTGTGCCACGGACGGCCGCGGGTATCCAGCCTTTCTCTCCAACCAATCTAGCAGGACGAATGAAAGGGCGACAGTCCCTAATTACGAGCGCAGATCCATTTTTAAAAGAACATGAAACTGAACTGTTGGAAGGCCTGGGGAGTGAGACCACACAGCTATGAAAATCAAGATTTTTGTTGGAGAAAATTAAGAAGTCTTGGCCTAAGGGTTCCCTCAATTTTAAATCAAATTGTTGAGCTCTTACTCTAAGAACCTGCCCTAGTTAGAAATCGATTTGGACCGCTTATCATCACCATAAATGATAAATAATTCACAAAAGCACCATGAAGAACCGGACTTTTGGTGAAGGACACGGTTGTTGTGTTTGAAATGTATATGAAACTATAAAAAGTCTTTGTTTACTATTACATATGCACTACTGTTCAAAAGTTTGAGGTCTGAAAGTTAATAATTTTATTCAGTAAGGATGCATGTCGCCTCTGGCTTGCTTAGTTGGGGACACTTTCTCTTCACACGATATTGTATTTTATTTTATTGTATTTGATTAACTACCTTTACCTGAAAATTGAGTGTTCATTGTTGCCCTTTTGCATTGCTGATGTACTATTTCCTATTTAATACTGTACAGCCGCCTTGTCACAATTCTGTATTGTTAAAGGCGGTATATAAATAAAGGTGACTTGACTTGACTTGACTTGACACTGAATTGATCAAAAGTGACAGTAAAACAATTATAATGTCAAAAAAGAGTTGTATTTTTGATCATTCATTGGAAATGTTTTTGAGCAGCAAATCAGCATATTAAACTGATTTCTGCAGGAACATGTGACACTGAAAACTGGAGTAATGATGCTTTGCATTACAGGATTACAGGAATAAATTACATTATATTACTTGGTAAGCATCAGAGACTTTTTTTAAAACATACAAAAAAATCTTATACCTAAAATTTTTGAATGGCAGGGTAAATTTTACAGGGATCTATATGAAACTTTTTTTTTTTTGCTGATAGAAGAAAAGAAGAAACTTCTAATAAGTCACTTACAAGGACAATGGATCTGGAGAAACCTAGGGTTATTTGCACTTAAAGGATTATACCTAGTGGGATTCAAACCTGCAACCTTCCAGACACCAGCCTTGAGCCACTACACCATTTCATTAGACTCCAAACTCAGACGGGGATGTCAAATCCACTTCTGGTATCGCTTTTCTTTGCACACAGTGTTTTGTGACATTCACAGGAGTCAGGGTTGATTCACCCACCGTGAGACACCCAGTTGTGGGCAAAAGAGAGAGAAAAAACTTTAGATAACCTCAATTTCCCTCTATACGACTGTTCAAACATCCCCCCTGGTGGTATAAGAAAAATATGATGACTTGTGCTTCAAAGTCACCACAGAGGATTGATTGATAAGGAAAAGGAAAAGAAAAGCTCTTTGACTTCGAGGCCCCCCATTGACCAAGGCAATATTCGAAGGCTCCCCATGTAGACTAAGAAATTTCCTCTGGTACAGCTGTGTAATGATGACAAAGCTGCTTGTGTTCGGCCCTTTTATGAACAGAAGTGACAATAGATTAAAATAAATAACTGTGATTTCAGAAGTTTAGATTTCCGTTGTCTGTTTGTTTGTTCAGTAAAGTCAAATGCTTTTAAGTTTAATTAAGCATTTGAATAGTTTAATAATTGTTTTCTTTAAATCATTTTAATGCTCTGACCTCGCAGATTGTTTAAGTTATCTTGTTTGAAGGTTAAAGCTTCAGTATGCAATGCACTTTTCAGATATTTGATTTTATGTCCATTTTAATTAAGTTTATAAAAACCACTGTGGTCCCCAAACGGGACATGAGGGTTAAATGCACTCGCATATATGTTTTAAACAAGGCAATGGCATCAGTGTTAACAGATTAAAACGGTACTCACAATTTTCTAATCATCCCCGATCATCAGAGTGCGAGTTGTGCGTCTTTGCGCGTCCTGACGCACTGTGTTGTGCTGCGCACAGCGCCATCAGATCCGCTCAGAAAGCAAATGCACCCGGTCTGTACTGCCAGGAGGACTTTCATCAGAGCAGAAACACAGTCGTATCTGTTCATCAACGAGGATTGTCTATATAACATAGGCTACACAAGTTCTACAAGCCTAAATGAGAAGCAGAGGATTATAATGTAATGAGGGATGATTTTGAGATGCTTTACGAGGCACCACTGCGGGAGGCTGGAGAATCATCGGCTTGACAGTGAACAGATTTCCACGAGATTCCCACGGAGCGCTTGCGAGCGAGATGAGCAACCCACCAGTGTGATCGTGCACATGGAGAGCGCGATTCAAGGCGCTTAAACGCACACACGGAGATCCGTGTTTTCTCTGCGCTTTGGACACTTTGGAAACATTTCTTACCGGATATTCTTAACAATATAGTTTTATTTTTAATTCATCTGTTTATATTTTGCACTATTTTCAAACTCTAACTGACTTAACTTATGTTGAACTAAAGGGATTTTTGAAACACCTCAAACTGTAAGTTTGCATCCAATGTTTAATGCATCTTAAAAACGCCAGAATTACTTTTCCGTTTAAGTTCGACAGAAAAGCTCTTGATGTGGCTTGCACTTGTTTAGGTCCATGCATGTGCTGCATAATTTTGGGAGGGGAGCTTTTTTATTATATGTCAGTGGGCTTTTATCACATTCTGATTTTCATGACAATAACTTAATGTTTAAAACTAGCCTATCTGTAAAGAAAATAGACGAATGTAACAAGTGTTGTGGTGATGTTTAAGTTCTGGTTATGCAGTTAAAAGCATGTATGCATATACATTTTTGTGCTTTTGTAATATATGCATCAACTTTCAGAGACTTTTGGATCGTGCCGTAAAAAACATTATGTTTTGTTTCATTTAGGCGATGTCTTGTTTTGTCTTATTTTAGTTAACGAGCCAAAATAACTTTTTCATTTAGGCTAAAAAAAAATGCGTTTGCATCCACCTGTTTTAGTCCATGCGCATGCATGTGCTGCAGAATTTGGGAGGGGAGCCTGTTTATTATGTTTCACTGGGCATACTTTTATTCATATTCTGATTCTCAACTACCTGAACATAAAGAGTTTTGTATGTTTACAGCAAGATTGCCCAGTGAACACTTTGGCTTACACAGGCTCTTAAGAGCTTGATTGAGTTTTGGCCGTGTATTTAAATATTTCAGTCGTGTATAATTACGGAGCATGTGCTAAAATATGTACACAAGTATGATACAACCATCTATTTTGTCAATAGGAGACGCTGGGGTGCAGATAACTGTACGCTATCCGTCTGTTTTTTCCCAGTGTCACTGCACGGACAGCTTCCTCTGTCTACATCCGTCCTTCTTTCGAGCTAATAGGATGCAGCAGGAATGATCCCGGTCCAGCGCGTTAAAGCTCAGCCTCAGCTGTGGCATGTGAGCGCTGAAGCTCCTCCGTGGCTCTGGATGGTTCCGAACACCTCCGGACTGTGTAGGGTGGGTTCTAGCGTTCCTCCGGTACTCATCTCCTCTCGCCCTCCTCCGGTGATTCAGACGGTGTCGGGATGGCAGATGTCCTGCGATCCGTTTGTGCCTGTGATGCGCGCTGCCGCCGCAGAACCCGCGACCATCAGTCAGTTCAGTCTGCCCAGTGTTCAGGTAACAGAGCTTCATATGTGAATAAAAACATTTTATAGAGTTTAAAAGAGCTATTTCTTACATTCAATGAATGAATTAATTAATTTATGATACTTGGAATATATAAGGACTAACTCTTAGTCTATAAAGGTTTCTCATCATTTGCTTACTGGGTATAAGGCTCTGTTTCTGTAAACATAACAAATTCAGCTGATAAATATATAATAGTCATAATAATGAATATAACAATGCAGATAGCAATATATAGAATAGACGTTCAGTCCCCCATGTTTTGGTAACCATTGTTGCTTTTCAAAGACCAATGCCTTCTATTATTAATCTTTTAGAATTTATGTGGATATTCAATATGGTGTGCATGGCAATATAAAAATGTATGTATAATAAATCACATGCATCAGAAACATTTGCTTCTATCAAATCATGAAAAACAAAACTAACTCCTAGGGGCTTCTTTTCACTATGACTGCTGAAAAGTTTTGTCGTAAAAGTTTTGGATTGTACTCTGTAGCTGGAGAGTTAGGCTTTAGGATCCCTGCAGAATTGCATAATGGCATTAAAATGCTTTATAATTGTCTGTAAGGATAAGATTGTGTCCATAATATACAGTAGTTTATCCCTTTAATGTCCTGAAAAGTAATAAATTATTACCTGAATGCAACGTTTAGATCCAGTACTATTCAACTTATTACTCAATACCCTGTTGATTCTTTATATGAGTGAATCAGTTCAGTAGTCAGTATTGAAATTGCAATTGAACAAATATTGCATGATCTCTCATTAAAGATATTAAGATATCACCTTGATGCATTAAACACTCCAAGTGCCATTTTCTTTTCCTGTGTTGATTTGATAACATGATTTCGTACTGAAGCAGGAATCTAAAGGGCTCATGCTTTTTTTTAAACAGCCAGAAGCCTTTAGTTTGCATCACACCTGTGAGTAATGATTTGCTACTTTCTGTTGAGATGCTAGGGAGAGAAGCATTTGAGAGCCTTTTATTTGGGGGAAAAAAGAAAGAAAATATACACAGCCCTGTGGAAAAAGATGAGTCATAAATATCTTTGGTCAATTTTTAAAGAAAAGACTATAAATTTTACATGTGTATAGTTTGTTAACTTGTAGGAGAGCATTTAGAAGATCTCAAAGGAAACAAACAGACTAAAATCCGAATAAAATCTTATTTTGGCAATGCTTCCTTCACATGCTGTCTGAATTTTTTTTTATTTCCCACTTCTGAGGTTGTAATTATGAATTTGTCGAGTTCAAGTACTTTGTTGTTGCCGGAAAGAATAGGAATCAATAGGACACAAGGTTTATTGTTCTTAGGGAAGTTTTCTTAAAACCAAAGATATTTCATATCCAGTGGATTTTGAATAAAATGTAGAATCCCATTCACTGACAAACATAGAAATATTACCCATGCTATTGTATACATTCACATCTAGATAATCATCTTACTAACATTTCAGAAGTTTTGGTCAAGTTTGGTTCGCTGTGGAAAATCAATCAAATGGATATCTATATACGTGAATATACATGACTGTAATGGCAAGGAAAAGCAATGTATATGTTGTTGGAAAAATAAACAAAACTTAAATCACTAAAGCAATAGTTCTAGTAGTACTAGTAGTTCTAGTAGTTTATGGTTGGCTCAATTCAGATGTTAAAATTATCTTGAAGTTTCCCAGTTGTAAATACTACTTGAGAGGCCATTCATGTCTGTTTTTGGCCAAAGGTCAGAGGTCATTCCCCACAAATTAGAGTATGCATGTGGTGAGTAATATTTTTCTTACTTACATTACCAGTGTCCATAGTTTTTGAACAGTAAGAATTTTAAAGTTTTTTTTTTTTTAAAGAATTTTCTTCTGCTCACCAAGCCTGCATTTATTTAATCCAAAATACAGCAAAAGCAGTAATATTGTGAGATATATTAAAATGTAATTTATTCCTGTGATCAAAGCTAAATTTTCAGCATTACTCCAGTCTTTATTGTCACATGGTCCTTTAGAACATTCTAATATGCTGATTTGCTGTTCAAGAAACATTTTTTATTATTATTATTATCATCATCAATATTTAAAACAGTTGAGTACATTTTTTTCAGGATTTTTGATGAATAGAAAGATCCAAGGATCAGCATTTATCTGAAAAAAAAGAAAAAAAAAAGCTTTTGTAACATTATACACTATGCCATTCAAAAGCTGTAGTCAGTATATTTTTTTATTTTTAATTTATTTATTTTTTATTACAGAAAATTATAGAGAATAACAGAAAATAAATTTTTTATTTAGCAAGGATACTTTAAATTGATCAAAAGTGAAGACTTTTTTAATATTACAAAATATTTCTATTTCAGATAAATGCTGTTCTTCTGAACTTTTTATTTATCAAAAAAAAAAAAAAAAACCTGAAAAAAAAAAAAATCTACTCAGCTGTTTCCAACCTAATAATAATAATAATAATAAATGTTTTGTGCAGCAAATCAGAATATTAGAATGATTTCTGATGGATCATGTGACTGGAGTAATGATGCTAAAAATTCAGCTTTGAAATCACAGGAATAAATCACATTTTAAAATATATTCAAATAGAAAACAGTTATTTTAAATAGTAAAAATATTTCAGAATTTTACTGTTTTTGCTGTACTTTGGATCAAATAAATGCAGGCTTGGTGACTTCTTTAAAAACATTAAAAATCTTACTATTGTGTACTTTTTTCTTTTTGTACTAATCATTTTTGTCAAAACCACTAGCTTTTTGTGGTATTGGACAGTAATCCTATAGTCATTTGTGTATTAAAAGGATATGCAGCTACCATTTGTGCAGTAAATGTAAATATACTGTAAATCATAGAACTAAGTTTAGTTGACATCACCAAGTTTAGTTTTAAATCACTGGCCAAAAAAGGAAAAAGTACTCTTCATCTGAGCATTTTCACTTGATTAAATCTTGAAACAATTTTGTTTGAAGGGACTGGAAGGACTGAAATGTGCAGGATAATATCTGATGTTGATAACATTTTATGAACGTCACTTTGTTGAGCTGATGCCAAAGCTTAAACCGTTAAAGCAGAAAATCAAAATTCTGTGCATCACCTCCCTTCGGCTCCACTGTTTCGCCACTAGAGGCGCTGCGCTCGAGATGACCCTCACATACGCAGTTGCTTCCCCCTCACGACTCAAACCCAGCGTGACATTTAATCTGTGTGCCGGGCAGCGGCATGATCACCACTGCTCCACATCCCAGGCATTGAGAACTTTGTGCTTTCACATCATTAAAGTGCTGTTCAGAGGAGGCGGCAAGCATGAACTCAGTAGCACTGTACTGGAACCAGAGAGAGAGAGAGAGACAGAGACAGTGGGAGGAAAGAGTATATTATTTAAACAGAGACTTTGAGTTGCAGACAGCCTTCAGAAGTCTTTGATTGACTGCTGCTGCAGAGAGGCACTGACGCAGAGCCGAGCGTGATAGAACAGGATGTTAGAAGAAACAGATACAGTATAATCTGCAGAGAACTTTCCTAGCTTCAAAGTCAACATGTACTGATGTCCACAACCCATTTTTACTTGTAATATGATGTGTTTTAGAGCGATACTGAATATTAGAAGTACTATATGAATGGTGGTTTGGGTCAGGAATGGGTGTTACAAAGACCAGTTTTGATTTCATATTGACCTGAAATGATTGTTGTGTGCTTATACTGAGTTTGAAGGCCAGCCAACAACATCCAACAATCAAAGTAATATTGAATACATGGCCTTCAGGTCATCACATTTTCACATTCTTGAAAATAAAAGATGGCGATTGCAGTCAAAATGTTTTTTTTCCACAAAAAAAAAAAAAAAAAACGCTTTTACAGAGAACTTTTTGTTTTTTAGAAAACTATCTATGAACGGGTGATTCAATGAACCCAAACACCAATTATTGTTTTTTATTCTTAGAATGAAGAACATTTTAAAATTCCTTTTAGAACCTTTATGAACCTTTTTCCATTATATGGAATCTTTTTTGAATCAGAAAGTTTCCATGGATGTTAGAGGTTCTTCATGGAACTCTTGATGCCAACAAATGAAGTCAATTTCCCAATCATCTCACAGTAGAGAAGCACTGACAAGAGGTGCAGAAGTTTCTCTGTTCCAGAAAAGTCTGCTTCCATAAATGTTATGAGGAAAAACATTTCATGTTTTGCGCTGATACTTGCAAACTTATCATTTATTCTGTTGCAGTTGGGGAACAACAGCAGGTGTTATGCCAAAAAGACTTCCATAACTTCCAGAACTCCCATAAATTCCGTGTGACCAAAATGACTTCTTGACAGCTTTTCATTCCACCCAGGCCTGATTCAGTTCTTCACTTCTTCTTATTGAGATGGATATAAATAGATCTCAGTGGTAATTTGTTCTTCTCTTGACTGCTTATCTGTCCCCAGTGGGAGATCCCATCTAGGCCTCATGTGTTGGGTTTCCAGCCTTCTGCAAGTGTGGATCTACTTCCAGTGTTTCCTCATGTATACCGGACAGTCCTGCCTCCACACTACGGCAAGGGCTGGGTGGAAAAACGTGTGCCTGACTACAAGGTAAAAGACGTATTCATGGTATTTGATTACATTTGTTTTTAAGGAGTGAATCTCACAAAACATGCCAAAAATGCCATATGGACCACAAAACCAGTCATAAGGGTCAATTTTTTTAAAAACTGAGATTTATACATCATCTGAAAGCATCATAAAGCTTTCCATTAATGTAGGATTTGTTATCATAGGATAATAGTTGGCCTAGATACAACTATTTGAAAATTTGAAATCTAAGGGCGCAAAATCACTTTTAAATTTGTCCAAATGAAGTTCTTTGCAATGCATATTACTATCAAAAATTCAGTTTTGATATATTTACGGTAGGAAATGTACAAAATATCTTCATGGAACATGATCTTTACTTAACATCCTAATGATTTTTGGCATAAAAGAAAAGTAGATAATTTTGACCCATACAATGTATATTTGGCTATTCTTACAAATATGCCAGTGCTACTTAAGGCTGGTTTTATGGTCCAGAATTACATATTTCATCTAAAAAAAAAATATATATATATATTTTATGTTTTTTTTTTTTTGTACAATTTTGTCTCATTACTGATGCAAAAATACTTATTCTGTTGAATGCTTAAATGTAATATGACCCTGGACCACAAAACCACTGTATATTTGTAGCAGTAGCCAAAAATACATTGCATGGGTCAAAATTATCGATTTTTCTTGTATGCCAAAAATCATTAAGATGAAGATCATGTTCCATAAAGATATTTTGTAGATTTCCTACCATAAATATATCAAAACTTCATTTTTGATTAGTAATATGCATTGCTAAGAACTTCGATTTGGACAGCTTTAAAGGCGATTTTCTCAATATTTAGATTTTTTTGCACCCTCAGATTTCAGATTTTCAAATAGTTGCATCTCAGCCAAATATTGTCCTATCTTAACAAACCATACATCAATGGAAAGCTTATTTATTCAGATGATGTATAAATTTCAGTTATAAAAAATTCACCCTTTTGTGGTCCAGGGTCACATATATATTTAAGTTGTAAAGTATTTATATATAAAGTATTTAATGTATAGTTTAATGGCATGAAGAGGCATTATATATTATAATAACATTCTATATTAATATAATATATTACAGCCAAAAAAAAACATTTTTTCTTTACTTATTATTACAAAATTAACTTTAATATTTTTATTTGATTTTTTTGTTTTTTTTTTCTCTTGAGATGTGTTTGACTAAAGAATGAATGTTTGCAAAATTTTTTATTGCTATTTATTAACCGCTCATACATTAAGTAAATGAAGTTCTGGTGTATATTTAAGGTGAACCCCATATCCGCTAGTGGGCTTGTAAGAACAACTGTTCTGGGAAAACTTTTTTGTCTTTCTATAACAGATTTCCATTTTCTCATTTACAGTTTTATCTAAACAACACTTTAGCTCTCGAGACCACCTGGATCAGTCCGGAGGAAATGGGAATTTTCCAGCGTCAGGAAAAGCCACTGCTGAGGACAAATCAAACGGCGTTGAGCATATGTAGGCCAGCTGCAGCCTCCAGGAATATCCACACGCTACTTTTGACACCCAGGCGCGTTTCAGGTAGGAGGCAGAATTTATGATCCCGGCACCCATTTTCCTACCTTTGTGATTCTGGCTCGCTGTTTGGCTAACATTCATCAGGGGGCTTTATAAAAGCGCTTTCTGTTTTCTATTTACTCCCTAGACTCTTTCAGGTTCCGCTTCTGGTTTCTTTTTAAACAGCTTTTCCTTTGTAGCTTAAATCTTCTTATTTAACTTGATGTAACAATATCAGAGGATTGTCAGCTGAGATTTTACGGAGCGCATAACCGAAGCCAGGCTGTCACTCCCTCCGTCTGTGTGTTTGTGTGTGGGAAGAGAGGCGGTCTGATTTGTGCTTATAAAATGAAACCGAAATTACTTCAAATTTCAGCTCTTTTTCAATCATAGTGTGGTTTAATCAACTAGAGCGTGCACTGAAGACTGCTTAAGAGGGTGTAATAAAGAACCCATAATGAGTATGCAGTAAAAAACGAATTATGCTACTTGATTATGGTGAACTGACAATGTATACTACACATTTTATATACTAGGCATCTTAGGGTCATTCCTGTTTTGTGGTATCTTTTGAACTCCTTTTAAATAATTAATAATGCATGCGGTTAAACTGAAGTGTTTCTATAAATGAGTATAGCTGACCCTTTTATCTCTCTGTGGCTGTTATTATGCATTATAAATAAGTTTTAAGACATTTCCAGAGTGGAAACTTTGCAGAAAATGTATGATTTCATACATGTATTTACACAATGCCAGGAAAACGAAGAGAATGGAAATACAGAACTAAAGTTAATCGCTGAGTGATTTGGCAATACAGTCTCATGGCAGTTCACAACTATTTTACGTTTTGGTTAACTGGAGAATTCTTATGAAAGTGCACGATTTAACTCAGCATTTGTTTTATTTTCCAGTGATCTATTATTTAGAGGTGGACCTTACCTTAGCTTTTTTAGCTTCATGCTTAGATCGATAAACCCCGAACTTAGCGAGAAGTAGCATTTAGTAGCAAGATGGCAGCGACTAAAGAGTATCGCATGACAAAAAAAGTTGTGATATATGAAGCTGGCCTGTAAAGAGTCCTCGATTCAATTCGAGTGCTTGATTTAAAAAAAAAAAAAAAATATTTCATTGCAAATCTCGTGTTGAGTAACCGGAAGTGTCTGAGTTCACGGACAAGAATCGATGAAACGCATTATTAGATCGCTTTCCAAGGCTGCATTTTATATTAAACATCATGCTGTTGTGAATTCACAAACGCTACGACCCAATGAAATAATTTGGATCGTATATGCTATTTAAATATTTACGTGCGTGTAGGTTACGTACGTGTGTGTCAGACCGGATCCATTCACAGAAATTGCTGCTTCACACAAACTGTTATCATCTGCATATTGCTGTGAGTTTAGGTTTATTATAACATTAATTTTGAAATGGTACATGCGCCATTTCATCAGATTTGTAATGTAAATAATTTATAAAACTATACAAACATAGGAAAATACACCAATATATTTCTTAAAATGCTAGCAACTAACTGTTCTTCGCGATTTCAAAATAAAAGTTCAAACCCTTGCTCTGTGTTTACACGGTTGGATGTCCACATATTCAAGAAATTACAGTGGCTTTAGCATTTCTGTCATAAAGAAATAGCCAAATATTAAAGATTAAGTAGACATTTGAGTTAAATGTTGTTTAGACAATATTGAAAAAGGATTACATCGCACTGTGAACTGTAAAAACAATAGTTAGGCTGTTGGCGCCCTCTGCAGGCATTTGTTATAATGCCTACATTAGTTTTATTGTTTATAATAGTCCAATTCCGTGTTTGCAAACAGTGATGACGTTTTTTTGTGGGCGGAGCCTATCTGGTGGCAGAAAATGACAGTTTTTAAGTGATAACCATGGAGTAAAAGAATAAAAAAGGTAAATTTGAGTTTATATTTTAGAATTCTGACTTTATTCTCGCAATTCCGAGATTATATCTCACAATTCTGATAAGAAAAATCAATTCGCCATTCTCTCTTTTGAGTTTATATCCCACACTTAAGACTTTTTTCCCCCCTCAGAATGGACAAACTTGCTATTGTTGGGTTAAATCAAGTTGTAAAGTCTGAAATATGAGATATAAACTATAAAAAAGTCAGAATTGTGAGATAAAATAGGTTAATGTAAAATGTTACAGGTTTGAATAGTACTTCATGCTGTGGCTGTAGGGCTAATATAATATTATTCCTATGAACTGCATATGTGAATATTATGTAGACCTATCGTTTAAATCAAAATTATGCTTTAAAATGGAGTAATCACAGCAGGTTTCATCCATTAGTCTGTTCGTTTAAACGTCTGCGTCTCTGCGTTTTTGACAACAGCATTTTATAAAAATGATTTGCAATCCGGTTCTGACATCCAAAGGCACAAAAATACATTTTATCTCTTATTCTGATTATTAATAATTTGTGATTTCCTGAAAGCATTGAGTTCGGTTTGTGCATTTAGTCGCCGGCTGTTTATAATCAAAATATAGCAATGTCTGATTGGGAAAGGAATTATGATGATGCTGGCATTTACAACTGCAAGGATTTTGTGTTTATGACTTTTGTTTTTGTCATAATTTGCATAAAAACACAAGATGTTCTCGTTAAATTATACCGACATGTTTTGGTAAAAGTGTAGTGTGATTTACAGTAATGTGTTGAGTTTGTAAGTGCTGTTTATGATGAGTAACAGTAATGCCTAATTGGTAAAGGAATCCTTCTTTTTAATTACTGTAACTGGTCAAACAGGTTAGGAAAATGGTCTGAATTGACTTGTGATTGGTTTGAATCGTTCAGGCAGCTTTGAATGAATTGTTTTGGCTTTTTTAGTAGCAAGCCATTCTTTGAAGTATGAAATCTAAAGTTTAAAAAAGTTGTTTTCCACTTTACTGATTTCTCCAGTGTCAGAAAGACCAAGAGACCGAAAATTCCCTTCAAGATGCATTCAAGACAGATGAACTTTGAATCCAAGGTGGTTTAAAACAAAGTTGTAAACTCTGCTCCTTGCAAAAGAAACATCAACATGCAGAAGTCTGGAAGCTCCGCAGTCCAAAAAGGGGCGAGCAGTAGCATGGGAATATGAGATCAGATCCATTTTGTGAACCGCATTTATGTGGCGAGTGTGAAATGTGCACACCCAGCAATCCAATCGATCAAAACGCATGAAGTGACCCCTTAAAATATTCCCCTAAGTTAAATTTACCCACAGTGAACACGCTAAATTGAAAACAGACCGGGGATTCAGATGCAGCTGAGCGGTGTATCATATAGCGCTGCATTTAATTCCAAATGCTCTTGCCCTCCAGCAGAGAGCCAGTGTGTTACACCTGTGCTTTTCCCTGATCATAAGTCTTTAGCTGCAGACACTTTCAGGTAGGCAGTGATGAATTAGATTGCAGATGCACTCATGTGCCGTTCAAAGATTAGTCCTTGAGAGATGAAAAGTTCACTCCTGTAGAGGGTTTTCTGTCTTTCAGGTGGCAAAGTCTATAATGAGGGGAAGTGAATGGAATATCTTAGCAGCACAAGCTCTCAGAGACTGAGGCTGAACTGATGGTAAAGATTTGACCTTTGCTACTACGCTTTTACATGTTTAACACTTCAAGTGTGCTTTCGAATAGAGCCAAGCTTTGAAAAGTATTCATAAAACCAGTAGATATTCTCAACAATGTCAGTTTCTTTTGATTTCAGAAATATAATCAATATCACTTGAAAAGCTCAAATTCTTGTACTAGTAAGCAGAAAAAAAAACATACTAATACTGCTTACTGTAAATACTTTTTGTCAATCAATAGTTACAATTAAATTACAATTAATACAAGCCATACAATTATCTAGCAAATTATGAAGAATATGTGAATGCAGATACATCTCTTCCTGAGATGGAAGAGGACTCTTTATATTTTTATTATATATTTAAAATGTATTTATAAATGTTTAGTGGTCTGTTCAGACAAGATTTATGTGTAAATAAAATACATAAAATAATTAAATAAATGTAAATAAAATATAATTAAATAAAATAAAAAATAATAATACATATCTAATAATAGCAGAAAATAGTATTATATAATTCATATTATTAAATATTTTAATAAACATCATATAAATATAATTATATACAATATAAATGTTATTAAATATTCTAAATATTATTATATTATGTAAGTTAGAAATCAAATACATAAATGAACTAAAAACATTTAAATAAAACAACAACAATAATAATAACAATAATAATACATATCTAATAATTGCAGGAAATAGTATTGCATAATTCATATTATTAAATATTTGTATAAATATTATTATAAAGTAAATGAATTATAAATGTATTGATTTTTGAGGTTTTCTGAGATCACATTTAAAAAGGGTATTATGTAATTTAGAAATAAAATATATAAATGCATTAAATACATTTAACTAAAACATAATAATAATAATACTTAGCTAACAATTGCAGAAAATTGGATACTAATTCACATGATTAAATATTATAATATATTATTATATAATAAAATAATTAATAATAAATATATTGATTTTTGAGGTTTCTTGAGATTACATTTTAAAAGAGTATTAATAAAATGCATAAATGAATTAAATAAATTTAAATAAAACAGTTAAATAAAATAAAACCATAAAGAATAAGTAATTGTAAATATTGTTTTTTAATTAGGAGAGAGAATCATAAATCCAGAATAAGAAAAGTAAACTAGCATTTTATGAGTGAACATGCAACAATTATTTATTACATTTTGAAAGGTTAACACTATTTACAAGGCATGTTTTAATGTAACATATTTCAGTTTAGCTTAGAAGACAGTTTATAAGTCCATTCTGAAGATGTCACATCCTGTTTTGTGTTCTTGTGGGAAAGTCAGTCGCTCAAGGTCGTCATGATATTCTCTGGCAGTTGTGTCAGGCTGAGTAAGACTGTCTGTGAAAAGAGCTTTCTTTCTAAATGGCGTCTCATTTTCTCCATCTCCAAGAGTTTATATTGCCATGTTAATTAAATTAGCAGTACGTTTGCTTGTGGTTAAAAAGTTGTATGTCAATGTTACCTTTGTGCTGTAAATGTGCCGTTAATGCCTTAGCTTGCAGTTTAGGTAGGTGGCTCATTTAGAGAACAGAACTACTGAGTAGCATGTGTATGTGTGTGTCTTCCCAACTATGTCTAGTATAATTTATATATAAATAAAAGCTCCTATAGGCCAGCAAAGGCTATTAGAGTTTATCCTGACAGTATAAGAGAGACTATACAGTATATGTGTGTGTGTGAGTCATGGGTGATATACTTTTTTAACACTGAAACACACTGGTGCGTTTCGACTAGCAACTGAGCTTTGAAAAATGGTCTCTTTCTGTAGCTGATGACAGTTGTTACACATACACCACCCTGAATAATCTCTCGCTCAAGTTCAGGCTCTCTCCACAGGCGAAGCTGTAACCCAGTTTGAGTATCTTAAACCTGAAATGTATATTTGTACCCTGCAGTAACTGTATGAAGATAAAGAACACCGATTTAAAGGTTTTCTTGCGGTCAGAGAGATGAATCATACTTTTGGCTGGAATCAGATCCAGACTTAAAGTCAGCATTAGAACTGTTTCCAAATTCAAATCAATCAAAACTTGGAAACCAGCTATACTTTACTATACGTCCATATATGTGTTACCAAAGCATGTTTTAAAGGAACAGTGTACCCAAATGTGAAATTCTGTCATTATTTATGAGGACCCTACCAAAAAAAGAAAAAAGAAGTTGTTATTCACTGAAAATGTCTCAAATCTCTTTATCTCTCTTTTTTATTTATTTTATTTTAGAATCATATTGAGTTAATGAATTCAACAATTGATGTCAGTCTTCAGTGTATTTGAATATGGACACAAATGTAATTTCAGAGCTTATTAGAGCAAAAGATTATCAGGTTTTTTTTAAAAAATAATTTTTGTTACACAACCAAAACGTTTGGGATTTTTAAATATTTTTAAAAAGTTATTTATGCTTACTAAATTTGCAAATATTTGAATAAAAATACAGTAAAAAATAGTAATATTTTGAAATATTATTACAATTGAAAATAAATGTTTTCTAGTTTAATATATTTTCAAATATAATTTATTCCTGTGTTGCAAAGATGAATTTTAAGCATTATTTCTCCAGTCTTCAGTGTCACATGATCCTTCAGAAATTATTCTAATATGATGATTTGCTGCTCAAGAAGCATTTTTATGATTATCAATGTTTAAAACTGTCGTGTTGCTTAATATTTTTTGGAAATCACAGAAAAAAAAAGTGTTTTTTTTCTAGATTCTTTCATGAAAAGAAAGTTCAAAAGAATAGCATTTACTTCAAACTTAAATCTTTTGTAACATTATACATGTAATTTTAGGTCAATTTAACGCATCCTTCACTGTAAAGTTTTTTTTTTTTTTTTTTACCAGTTTCAACTTAAAAAACTTAAGTTTAGCAGCTGCCTTAAAGTTTTAAGTTAAATCAACTTAAAAGTACAAGTCATTTAAACTTATTTTATTTTAGTGAGTTGAAATGACTTGTACTTTTAAGTTGATTTAACTTAAAATTTTAAGGCAGCTGCTGAACTTAAGTTTTTAAGTTGAAACTGGTGAAAATGTTTACAGTGTTGTTGCATAAAAGTATAAAATAAAATAAATGAAGTAAAATAAAATAAAAAACAACCAAAAGTAACGTAACAGAATTTTAATTTTGTCTTGCTGTAACTTTGCACCATAATAGCAACAACATGCCGGGCAAAAAAAACACGAATCTCTCCACATGAGCAGGTATTCAAGCTTCAGTCTTGTATTGTGCACTTAACCTAAACCACTGAGGTTTTTGTGGTTTTGAGGTGACAAAGAAAATACTATGATGGAAATAACAGATGTGGGTGCAAGTAAAGTCTGCTGCCATCTGTCAAACACTTCTACGGTTTGTGGTTGCGTCTGTACGCTTCATAACCCAAAAATCATATCTCTACACTCCATAACCCAAAAAGCAGCAGACGCCTGTTTCTGTGGCTGAAAAATATTGAGATGGGAGAAGATTACTTGTTCTCATGCATATATCGATGTAAATCAGTTTATTGTGACTGATGCTTTTGTGATGTATCCTGAACATCTTATTTGGATCCATGCATACTGGGTTAAAAACTGAAGTTCATATGTAAAGTGAGATTTATGATTAATGTTATGTTCTTGAATGCTATGAAGGTCACGAATGACGAAAACATATATTTTGTACTTATATTTAATGGAATGGAAATTTTTCTGGAGGCCAAGAAACTACTATCATACATTCAGAAATAGGTTATAAATATGTATGTGGAATTTAACATGCAGTGTGATTGAAATGGAAGCTTGTTTCCGCCACGGGATGAAAAAATATAAAAAAGGTATTTGCGACTTTTTATCTCACAATTCTGACTTTCTTTCTCACAATTCTAAGTTTACATCTCACAATTCTAAAAAAAAAAGTCCAAATTGTGAGATATGACTCAGAATTGCTGGTTTTGTTTGCTTGTTTACACCACAGAAAAATATTTGTTTTTTTATTACAAATCTGACTTTCTTCTTTTTTTCTCTCAGAATTTTGAGTTTATGTCTTGACATTTTGACCTTTTTTTGTCTCCCAGAATTTTAAGTTTATATCTTGCAATTGTTTTTTTTTTTGTTTTTTTTAATTTTGAGTTTATATCTTGCGATTCTGACTTTTGTGTTTTTTTCAAAATTTTGAGTTTATATCTTGCAATTCTGACTTTTTTCTCATAATTTTGAGTTTATATTTTGGAATTGCGAGTTTATGTCTTGCAGTTTTGATGCGTTTTTTTTTTTCTCATAATTTTGAGGTCATATCTTGCTATTTTTTTCTCTGAATTTTGAGTTTATATCTTGCAATTCTGACTTTTTTTTAATCTCAGAATTCTTTTTTTATTTCTTTCTTATATATAGTTGAATGTTGGAATGTTGGAATGTTGAATTTCTTTTTTTTTATCCCTTCGGAACTGATTATTAAAAAAATAATAATTTGCATCGGACACTCAAAACTGTTCTTTAAATACGCAGAACTTTCCTCTTATAACTGTTTTAGGGCATACAATAAGCATTCATCCCGTCTGTTGCCTGTCAGTTTTTTAGGCCACAGGCAAGTTGCCTGAGAATTAAAAAGTTGATCTTTGATCTGGAGAATTACAAAATCTTCTTGATCTTTGTCTTCACCTTTGATGAGCTTAGCTCGACATAAAGGTGAATGGATCAAACCATTTTTTTGAACGCACCTCGGCGTCAGTTACAAAGCGATAGTTATTCACCCTCAGCGCAGCAAAGCTTTGGGGAAAATTGGAACTTCAGAAGTTAGACGGCAGTGTCCGGGAATCAGCTGTGAAGTTGTATTGAGACTTGTTCTTACCAAGTCATCCTCACGGGCTCGAGTCGTTGATGAGCGTTAGCCGAGGCAGTAATTGGTGCCAGAGGGTGTGCGGCGTTCTCACAATCGAACACTGTGAGGAAGTTCAATTTGTGTCCTCGTAGTCACACTTCCTTACCGCAGGGAGAAGGAAGTTCTCGACGTCTGCAAACACATCCACACAGGTCAGCAGCAGTTTAAGAGCTTTTCCCTCAGGTAACAGCTTACTTTATTAGGGGCGCTAGATATTCTCAAGATAAATTGATGCGGCACTCACAGCATTTGCATTTCTAAAAAAGGACTGTTTTTTTTCCTGTCATAGTGCTGATGTCTGTCATATTGTGGTGTTTTCCTCAACTTTCTCGGTTTTAATAAGCCTGCAGCTACAGTCTTAGCCTCAAATGTCATGCCCCACAGATCATCTGATGCACATTGCACACAAAACTGCCAAATTCGATACAATCGAAAGTTACAATTTGCTGTCTGGTACTAGGCTGATATGAGTGCTCTGGAGAAGAACTAATCACTGGATTTACCAGTTTCAGTGATTAGTGGCATCACATTTTGCAAAGATATTCTTTTTCTAACATACTTAGCTGCAAGTCAAAATAAATAGCAATAAATACTGTATATTCTGGTATTACTGTTCAGATATAATCCTGATCAACTTGCTCATTAAGAATCTCTCTATTTTTCCTCACTTGAAAGAGACAGTTGGTGAATTTTTACCTACAAATACATCTAAAAAAACAGGCAACTAGGATATTTTTCACCTGAAAGAGACAACTGGCAGATTTTTCATGTGAAAAATTCACCCAAAAGACATCATTATTAGATTTTTCACCTGAAAGAAACAGTTGGTAGTTTTTCCATCTCAAATTGGCAAAATGGCAAA
>JAHKKF010530030.1:0-14632 GCA_019740295.1 Labeo calbasu | reverse complement strand
AAAAAAAAACCCTTTTGGAACCTTTATTTGTAAGAACGTAGTGATTCTAGACACTATTTAGGGAACATTAGCCTTTTCAGTCCATACAAATTTGAGCTTTCTGTACCTTTAATCCACCTTAAATGGATAGTTTATCATTTTCTCCCCCTCATTTTGTTCTTTTTTTTTTCAGGAAACTAGAATAATAATGTAAATTTCAGTCTGTTTTGCACATTAAGCACCATGTTCCTCTGCACCACATCTTAAAGATGTAAGTGGGGCTGAACACCCCCAAGGCCAAAATCCTGGAAGCGCTGATATACTGTGATTCATAAAGCAAATGCCATGATTCTTTCTCTCTCTCGCTATAAATATGTACAATGAGTTTAATGTCTTTGAGATGAGCATTAAGTTAATCCATGTTAGTGAAATGAGCTGTTAAGATTATCTATTTATAATATTAAGCACTGATCCTGTCAACTAAGGTCACCTTGAGGTCTAGGAAATTTGACTTAAAGAAACAAAAATATCTGTCGGACTGGAGGGTGCTCTTTCATATCTTATATTAAGCTTACTTCCTCTTCTTCTTCAAAATGTTCTGTTTTCATGTTTTTGTATCAGCAGTTGATCAGAGTAACCAAGGCTTCTAAGGCTTCTAAAGTCATTTTAGGTCAACAACTGAAGATGAGTAAGACTGATCCACAGATGCTTCATATTTCATATCCTTTCTCAGTGGCACACAAACAGCAGTGCTGAAGAAATGTCACCTGTGGATTCACCAGCTGGCGTACGGCTCGCTTGCAATGTAGACAGTGTAACACATGATAGACAAGACAAGTGACGCGACAAAACTAAAACGCTCCCATTATCAACCAGGTGATGAAATAGTGTAAATATGACATTTGCTGTGAATTACAGACAGCTTTAACGATTAGATTAGAAGCATTTGAAAGATTGCTGAGCTGAACTGAACTGCAAGGCTCAAACTGTCACATAAAACTGCTTTATTAATAACAACAGGATGGGATCTTAAAGGGATAGTTCACCCAAAAATGACAATTCTGTCATTAACTACTCACCCTCATGTTGCTCCAAACCCGTAATATCTTCGTTCATATTCGTAACACAAATTAAGATATTTTTAATGAAATCCGAAAGCTTTCTGATCCTGCATAGACAGCAACACAACTGAAATTTTCCCAGGCCCAGAAAGGTGAAATGAGGATGAATGAACTATCCCTTTAAAAATACCACATGAAATGAGTATGTTTTTAAATCATTTAATTTCATTTTTTTTTTTTTTTACGTTATAATTGAACAGCCTTTTTAATTACTTTTATTTATTTATTTAATTAGTAACTGCAGTAATAACAGTGCTGCCATTATTACAGTTTTTTAATAATAGTTGTTGAGCAGTCCTATATCAGAGTATCAGAGTATGAAAGAATGTAGCAAATGCCATGACCAATCTGCTTAGCTGAACAGTCTGCACCTTCAAGGCACCTTTAATTGAGAGTTCATCAAATTAATATTCTGTCATAATTGTCTCAACCCACATTTTGTTCCAAACCTTTATGACTTTCAGCAGGGCTCAAACAGGCACATAAAATTGTTTCATTCATAATAATAGGATGGAATAATCAAAATACCACATAAAAAAAAAAAATATATTATATATATTTTTTTTTTTCATAATTATTAATTCCAGCCATTTCTATTTATTTAGTTATTTTATGAATAATAATAATAATTAAAGCTGCAAGCAGCATTGAAAGGGCCCTCGAACAGTGAGCAATATGCATTTAAAGTGGTAAATATAGGAATAGGATGAATGTCAAAGTTATTTATATGTGCCAAACTTCCTGCTGCCAGCTGGTGGCGCTATGACTGCTGGATATTAACTAACTGAATATTAGCATGTAGATGTCTTAAAGCCAGGACTTTGATCAAACATATGAAGTTTGAATTAGCCCACAGATTGAACATGGTATGTTCAAATGGTATGAATATTGGCCTTTAGATGTGTTCACGCCATTAGTCTTACCAAACGTGTAGTTTGGTGCAGATTCAACATGTTTAAGTTAGTGTAAAACAAGTAATTTCCTGTTCCCTGCACGTGGCGCTATCATTATAACAGTATAGTGGCCAGAACTCTTATTGAATGGGTGAAGTTTGGGGCAGATCAGACATTGTATCGCTGAGTTATAACAGCTTCCTTTTACATGGTGAAACATCAAACTTTGTCAGGCCACCACGGACACGCCCTTTAACGAAAACTAAAAGATTTCAACCATTTAACATCAGAAAGGCCTTTAGAATAAACTCACCAAATATAATGTTAATGTCATTAAATCTGTAGGAGGAGTTTGTTAGAGCAGAGGTCCCCAAACACCGGGTCGTGACCCGCTACTGGACCGTGGAAGAATTTCTACTGGGTCGCGAGATTGTTCTGGGGAAAATTTGTATAGATATGATCCTCTCTGTTATTTATTGTGGGTAATTGACTGTTTTAATTATTTTGTACTTTCATTGTATGCGATTGACATGGAGTAGCAATTTGACTTCATGTTAAATTAGTAATTAAAAGATTGCTCTGATCTGTCATATAGCCTGTTAGGGCTTAAACGGATCGCAGTTGATCTGTGATACGTACGGACCAGACCCCACCGTTCAGCATGTGATTCGCAGATTAATATGCCAATTCACGTTCAAGCTATTTAAAACCACAAGAAGAAGAAATGAAACAGAACTCAATTTGTTACTTACTTGCTGTTCTTGCACACACCCGAAGCGCGCACAAGCATAGAGATGTGTTTCAGACAGCACGGCATACCGAGTTGATTCCTCTTTCACGTCTCCCTGCGTTGAAGATACATAGCGACGCTTGGAAATATATCTGTTTTAAACCACGAAGGTGAGCCAATGGATATCACACAAGCAATGTGCGAACTTATCCAAATGGTTATGCTGGTGAAGGTCTTAACTTCAGTCAGTTCACTATACAGATAGCGAAAGTAAACAAAACAAAAAAAAAAAAACCTGGTGAAGATTTGTAATGTTGCATAAACGGCGCATATTCTCTCAGAGACGAATCTACTTCAGCATATATGCTGATAACAGTGTATAACTGTCTAAAATTAGCGCCCCCCAATACCCCCCCATCCAGGTCCGCGAGAATATTTTTTCTGTGTTAGAGCATAAAACATGCCACTACCTGTTGCCAGCAGGTGGTGTGGTAACTATAACTGAATATGGGCATGGGCATGTGTTTAGGACATGACTCNACGAATCTACTTCAGCATATATGCTGATAACAGTGTATAACTGTCTAAAATTAGCGCCCCCCAATACCCCCCCATCCAGGTCCGCGAGAATATTTTTTTTAACCCGTAACCGGTCCACTGTGTTAGAGCATAAAACATGCCACTACCTGTTGCCAGCAGGTGGTGTGGTAACTATAACTGAATATGGGCATGGGCATGTGTTTAGGACATGACTCTTATCAAACATGTGAATTTTGGTGCAGATCGGACATTGTATGCCTGAATTATAACAACTTCCTGTTTAACGGCAAAACATTAAAATTTCTCAGGCCGCCATGGACACGCCCTTCAATGAAAACTCAAGATCTTCGCAATTTAACATCACAAAGGACTTTAAGTTAGACTGACCAAATTTGGTGTTGATTTGTTTAAATTCCTAGGAGGAGCTCATTTAAATACAGCATCTGAAAATGGCAAAAACGGCACAAAACTTGCCAAGAAAATTCAAAATAACAGACTTGTCTACCGAATTTCATACATGTATGTGAAACACAGCTCAAGGGGCACATTGTTGAAATTTTATAGGTGGCGCTATTGAGCCATTTTGCCATTTCTAAAATCCACATCAGATGTAAATTTTCATGACTTTTGGTGCATGTGCAAAGTTTCATGAGTTTTTGAGCATGTTTAGGCCCTCAAAAATGTGATGCATATGGAGAAGAAGAAGAAGAAACTGAGCAATTACAATAGGGTCCTCGCACCATCGGTGCTCGGGCCCTAATAACAGTTGTTTAGTCCTCCTCACAGTATGAAAGAATATGTGAAAGTTGTAAATATTATGACCATAACACACAAATATACAGGGTAAAGTCTGTTGTTTGAGAATGTGTGTCTATTTGGGGTGTGTAAATGAGGTCAGAAACTGACAGGGTTCCAGAACAGACTCGTCATCTTTACCTGTGTGTTGTTGTCTTGTGGTCACCACCACAGGACACGCAGGGAGGAGCGCTCTGCCTCTCAGCAGCATGTGTTTGCACAATCTGGACCCTTATGTTCAGACTGACATGTACAACAGCGGAGAAATGCTCTCACACTGAGCATCTTCCGCTGGTGACTGTAAAGCACCATCACCGTCTGATGCCACATTGTCTGGCGCCATGCCCAACCACCCGGCAGCCATCCCGGAGTGGACACGACTAATTTATTACTGGATCACTGAGTCCCGCCCCCTGCATTAGAAAGTAATGAGAAATCAAGAGTGGACTGGAGCACATCCAGCTAATGTGCCATTGGGGTAACACTTACACGCTAATGCTAGGCCTTCAGTGTGCTTAACTACTGAAGTAATGTGCAGTCGACAGCCTTTAGTTCAGCTTCCTCGTTTTCTTAATGCGGAAAGTTCTTTTCAGCCTTTCTGATGACATCAGTGCCGGATCTACAGGTATTTTTAGCAGATGTTTGCTATTAATTAGCACCTAATTAGCACTTAAATGTTTACAGACGCTGAGCTAACACGGTTACAGAGGACTGATCAAAGTTCAAACTACTTTGAATCAAGCTGTTGACGCTTTGTAGAACAGAACGCTGTTAGAACGAAGGGTCCAGGTGAGGAGAGTGTTGTTGACGCACTTGTGTTTATCTGGTCCGAGCGGCCAATGTGAAAAAAAGGTTAAAGACACACCAGAAAACACACCCACACAACTGTATCCCGAAATGCCTCGCAAGTCGACAAAGGTTAATGAGGGAGAGCTGACTTTTGACCTCAATCTCGCCTCCACACGACAAACGCGCTGAGGCTATCAGATCACACATATGTGGGGGAGTGTGGGGTAAGCTGTGCCACTTTTTACGAGTTGTACTCTATGCAAGGAGAAAGGACAAGGTTTAAACTAATTCATTATATTTCAGAATGTCTCCTATAAGCTCAAGTTTAAAAGAAAGCATCTAAAAAACAGACAGATCTTATATAAAGTTGAAGTCAAAAGTTTACACACAGTACACTTTGCAGAATCTGCAAAATGTTTATTTTACCAAAATAAGAGGGATCATACAAAATGCGTGTTATTTTTTATTTAGTACTGACCTGAATAAGATATTTCACATAAAAGATGTTTACATATATTCCACAGGAGAAAATAATAGTTGAATTTATAAAAAAAAAAAATGACCCTGTTCAAAAGTTTACATACGCTTGATTCTTAATACTGTGTTGACAGGTTTATACACATATATATATACATATACATACATATATATATATATATATATATATAAAGCTGTCATGTCAAAGAACAAGTTGAATCATTAGGGGATAGATGAGTGTTTTACATTTGAAATAAAATTATCAATATAAAATAGTAATAAACTATCCCAAAAGTGTTACTTTGTCCCATTATAAATCCCTTTCGAAAGTGTTACTCAGACAGAAAAAAACGCTACATTAAATCACACATAAAAGATCATATATAAAGATAACACATGTAGTAAAACGTAATAAAATAAAATACATTTTAAAAAATAATAAATAAAAATGTTCTTCTTGACAGAAAAATGGAAGAACAGTCATTATTTTTTCACATTCCAACCATCAAAGTTGAAGGGAAATATGAAATAATGCTCCCTTCCTTAGTTTCTTTAACTTTATGAGTCTGAAATAGTTTCAGACATAACTTCATAGGAAAAGTCCTTGATCATTTTCTTTTTTAAGGTGAGTTTCTTTTTGCCATTCCTCCCACAGATCCTTCAAAGAAATCTGGCCCTCAAAATATATATTATATATATATATATAAAGTCATGTGAAAAAGTTAAGACACCCTATTGAATTCCACATCATAAAAAAAAAAAAAAAAAAACTGGTCCTTGGCTGGTCTTAAAATTTTGAAAATAAAACCTCAGATGAACAACAACACATGACAAATTGCACCATGTCATTATTTATTGAACAAAAATGTAACAGTCAAGCACTGCTAATCAAATACCTTTGATTAACTGATCATCAGCAAGTCTGAGCGCCTCTATAAAAGCATAAGCTTTGGCAGTTTGCTGGTCTGGAGCCTTCAGGTGTGTGTTAACACAATGTCAAGGAGGCAAGACATCAGCTATCATCTTAGAGAAGCAATTGTTGCTGCCATCAATCTGAGAAGAGTAATACGGCCATTTCCAAACAATTTGAAGTTTATTCACAAGTAAAAGACATTTAAAAGACACCTCTCCTTCCAGGAATAGGCGCCCCTGAATATTCTCCCTAAGATCAGACCGTGTATACCTCAGAGAAGTGGCAGACAACCCAAGAACTACACCTCAGACTCTACAGGGCTGATCATTTTAAGCTTGTTTTGTAGCCACAGGACCAGGGCACCTCACAGTCATTGAGTTGGCCATGAACTCCTCTGTATATCAAAGTATTCTAGAGTCAAATGCGAGGACATCTGTCCGACATCTAAAGTTGGGCCAAAATTGGGTCATGCAACAGGACAATGATCCCAAGCACACCAGCAAATCTACAACAGAATGGCTGAAAAGAATCAAGACCTGCCAAGGACCAGATCATTTTTTATTATGTCCTGATACAGAAAACCATGAAATTCAATAGGGTGTCCTAACTTTTTAACATGACTGTACATACATACATACACACACAACTTACGAGTTGACAAATCCTAATTACGACATCAGTGTGTTCAAGTCACTGTGGAATAAGATGGGGATTTAACTTTTCTACATAATATTTTTTTAAAAACACAGGGTTTAAAGAGTTTCCCACTTGTAAAAATTACTTTGTGGTGGCGTTCATGTACGTTCAGCTCATAAATACTATCTATCTGACATGACTTGAACGCACCATTAGTACTGTTACTGAAATATCTCATTTAATTGCTCATTCATTGTTTCAAACTTTAAAAAACATTTAAAGCTTGCTAACATGGAACCTTGGATATTTTTTATTTGACACTCCAAAAACAGTTTATGAGAATAAACAATGATTAGCACTTTTCACATGCAGCTCGTGGTCAAATTTTGTGTAGTTCGTATAATAAGGGGGGGCGACACAGCTCACCAACTGAAAAATCGTCCACTGATCTCCCTCTACACAGAGAGACACACATGCACACAGAGCCACATCTTGTTTAATGCATGAGCTTTTGTGCTAAAAGGCCGCCCAGGCATGTCCTGTGGTTTGTGTGGTCAGCGTACTAAAGCCTGACCCCTGTGTTGAGACCCCTCACGGCGTGGTGGCATGGGCTTTTTGTGCCCTCATTCAAACCACTTCACCTCGGTTTCATGCTGTGAGCATAAACGACTGAACTGCCTTTCATTTCAGTTTATGTAGATTCAACATGACAGACACAAACATGGCATTTTATCCTCTACTGCACATTAGCTCAGACATTGACTGCAGTACCATATGGCTCAAGTCAGAGGTTATAGTTGTTTGTGTTGGTTTTCTCTCTGATTATGGCATCATTCACTGAGTGGAGCTATTAGTTACAAGACTCACATAATGATTTCTTTGTTTGGACACAAATGGCTGGTGTTATTTCCTGATGCCAGATTGCACTTATCTCAAGGGATTATATGCATGTGTGCTAAATTAATGCGGATCAGCCACTGCCACACATTTAGGAATGTTAGAAATATATGCAGCCAAGGATCATAAAGTAGTAGCAGTGTGCACGGACATCACATCACAACTATGACTAGTCTTAGACTCAACACCCACAGACCACCTACAGTCCATCTGATGCATATAACTTACAAAACTGGAGAGCGCTTTCTTGTTCTGGCAAGATCTAATCGGATTGGATGACTCTTCTAAACTTTCAAGAGCACACAGGATAGCTTTTGAGAATGAATTAATAATTAAACAGATTTGTTTAAAAACACAGATTCTTTCAGGACCAAAACAAGAGTGAATCATTGAATCATTTACTCAAGTGATTCATTCAAATAAAGTATTCAAAAATGAAAAAACACTACTTTAGCTGCATCCGAAATCACTTGGGATTGGTAGGTCACAGCTGCATTTCCGTAACAGATTAGCGCAAAACTTTTAAATAAATTTAAATAAAAACGATTGTGAAATGACTGCGTTTCCATTAACCGATGTTATGCGACTAAAACTCAATTTATTCCTCTTGCGATAAGTCATGGCAGCCGATGTTGATAGGCTGACGTATATCACAGCAACCACACTAGCCATTAGTTTAAATCAAAGGAGACATATTGATTAGTTTGTTAGAAAACAGGTGGTCTCGTGTAGCCAGACCTTCAGACTGACGGCAGAAGGTCTGGGAACTTTGGCTGCTTTAAATGGTCAATGACCGCCCACAAGGCCATATGACTGACAAGTAAAGCAACCAATCGTACTTTGTTTTGTCCCACATCATGTTTAGGGTGTGGAAATGTCTCCACAATAACAGACCGGTGCGTAAAACTCTCAGACATATTTTTTCAAAGATTCTATGGCGCAAACTTTTCACATACTGTTGAAAATCCAGTGTTTAGTTGATCCTGATCAACTAGCTCATCGCTACAGTTGTAAACACAGCAGCTTTTTTCTTCCATGAGGGGATCTGCCATTACAGTATCTTTCTTTCCAGGCAGAACGTTACAGACACGTTTCCTGGAAATCCTTTATAACGCAACTGTAACTCCTTAAAGAAGAAGTCCACTTCCAAAACAAAGATTCACATATAAGGTACTCAACCCCTTGTCATCCATGATGTTCATGTCTTTCTTTCTTCAGTCGTAAAGAAATTATGTTTTTTGGAGGAAAACATTTCAGCATTTTTCTCCATATAATGGACTGGTATGGTGCCCCGATTTTGAACTTCCAAAATGCAGTTTAACTGCGGCTTAAAACGATCTCAAATGTGGTTGTAAATGATCCTAGCTCAGTAAGAAGGGTCTTATCTTATCTTTTTTTAAATCTCAAACGCTCGTCTTGCCCTGAACTCTATGCATTCTGCCTCAAGACAGTTAGGGTATGTCGACAAACTCCAATTGTATTTTCTCCCTCAACTTCAAAAATCATTTCAAAATCATCCTACATCGCTGCAGAAGTACCGACCCAGTCTTTGCAAAGTGAACACGCAAAGAAGATCAAACACCCCTTAACAAAAAAGGTAAAACAGCGATATAGGATGATTTTGAAGTTGAGGGAGAACATGAGATGGGAGTTTTTTTGACATACACTAACTGTCATGAACCGGAAAAAAACAGTCCAGGCAGAGTAAGACAAGACGAGCGTTTGAAGCCGCATTTAAACTGCATTTTGGAAGTTCAAAATCGATGCACCATATCAGTCTATTATATGGAAAAAAATGCTGAAATGTTTTTCTCAAAAAACATAATCTCTTTACGACTGAAGAAAGAAAGATATGAACATTTTGGATGAGTACATTATATGTGAATCTTTGCTTTGGAAGTTGACTTCTCCTTTAAGTGTTTCCACTTGTGTGTGATATGCATCAGACATTCAGCCAGCGGTCCATGGGCATGACACCTGAGGCTGAGACAAGGAAACAGGTGCAAGATGTATTCACAGCAAGTGGTTGAATTGGGTACTGCACTCCAAAGATGACAAGCCTTACACTGTAAGTTGATGAGTCGATTTATCCATGTTTTAATGTGCCTCTGGTCATAGAGCTTTTTAGATGGATGCTGAGGATGTTGCAATCTCTAACCCAGTTTGTTTGCTGGCTTCCATGGCTGCAATATACTCGGTTTTCCACCAACTGGGTAGAATCACACAGACCAGAACAAAAACAGACAAAACACACATTTCAAAGCAGAATAACATAAGAGTAGAATAAGACAATTTATATATTTTTTAACCTTAAAAGCTTGTCTTGTCTAGCTAACTCTGTGCATTCCAGTTCAAGACAGTTAAGGTATGTGGAAAAACTCCCATCTCATTTTCTCCTCCAACTTCAAAATCATCCTACACCGTTGCAGAAGTACCAACCCAGTGTTTACAAAGTGAACGAAGTGCAAAGAAGATCAAACAGCCTTTACAAAAAAAGGTAAAACAGCAATGTAGGATCATTTTAAAGTTGGAGACGAAAATGAGATGGGAGTTTTTCGACATACCCTAACTGTCTTGAACCGGAATACACAGCGTACGCGCAGAGCTAGGCAAGATGAGAATTTGAGGTTAAAAAGTATAAAAACTGTACATTTTTTAGAAAATAATCAATCGTTTTGCTAGATAAGACCCTTATTCCTCGGCTAGGATCATTTAGAGCCCTTTGAGGCCGCATTTAAACTGCATTTTGGAAGTTCAAACTCACGGGCACCATTGAAGTCCACTATATTGAGAGAAACCCTGAAATGTTTTCCTCAAAAAGCAATTTCTTTACGACTGAAGAAAGAAAGACATGAACATCTTGAATGACAAGGGGGTGAGTACATTATCTGTAAAGTTTTGTTCTGGAACTGAACTTTTCCTTTAATACGTTTAAACAATGCATACAGCACCTTTAACAAGTTTCTCAGTGTTAACTTCATGTTTGTTAAGCAATGTATAAAAGCAACATCACACTCGCAATTATGTCAAAGTAGCTGTTAAATCCAGTAAACACACTAAGTAGTAGGATTCGTTGTTTTTCTGCACCATTTGCAGTCCGGTGCGCTCTTGTCCTTTTATCATGATTATCAAGAACTCCACAGATTATATGGGCTAGAAAGATCAAGATGAGTGCCTGCATACACACATACACACTTTTTTTCATCCAACCCTCTTTTTCCATCAGGTCTCTGATATTTTGATGTACCCTTCAGATTTAAAGGGCACAGCAAGCTTAGTGCCATCTCTTCATCTCTCTCTGCTACCGCCCATCATCTCCCATCTTTCTCTGTTTGTTTTGTCCCTTTCTCTCTACTACTGCGCCTGTTTACTCCGCATGAACTTTAGAGCCTGTATATGAGTGTGTACATGTGTGTACACTTGTTTTGTGTCCCCTTTTGTGTTTAACTGCTTTCAGATTATTTATCTCCCCCTCATTTTGTATATTGCATGCTCTGCCTTTTGGTTGCCAAGCAACCGATTCAATGTTTTATCAGACGAGATGCAGTAGGTGTTAAAGCAGGGTGTTGTATTCTACTGTTTTAACACAGACACGCTAGAGAAACCGTATTGTAAAATACATATTTATAACAACGATTTGAGCCCGTCGTAATGTTTGTGTATATTTCTAGGCTAGGGCTCTTTTGGGATCTGATCTAAGTTTACTTAGATGAAGACATACATTAGACTTCTTTTGTTTTTGTATAAAGCCTATAATGCATAAAAATATACAAAAATGCATTTCTTAAATAATGCATATAGTAAATGCACGCACAACTCAGTTTTATTTCAGCCATGCTGCGACGAACTCTCTTCGATATAACATGCGTCAAATACAGAAATGTCGAGAAAATGTTCTAAATATGCATGACACATTATGTTGTACTTGACTAACAAGTTGATCGTCTTGATTTATTAGGTTTACTAGAGAATGACTGTCCAGAACTGGATCAGTTTCTGTCTGAATCTGTTAAACACATATCATTACATGCTTGACTGTGTTTACAGTACAATCCACTATAACACTGAGTCAGATGCTTTTAGTTCACTGAAGTTCAGTATTTCTTTTTTTATGCTGTATGAGTAACGAGTAAATTTCCTCCATGATTTAGTGATTTGGAAGACGGCCATTTGTAGTCAGGCCGTAGCACTTCTTCTAGTCTGATGATTTAAAATGCTGTTAAATATCACCCCCAGACAGGCACTCTCACAAACGCCTGTTTCCCAAGATTTAACTTTCCTCATATGATTTAGAGTAATGAGCTTTTAGCCTCAGATGAGAGGAAACCAGCCAGAACCTAGAATGCTTTCAGGGCAACAATCTTTTGGACATTTATAAGATTTTGGATCGCGGGAAGGTGCTTCAGTGAGTCCTAAGTTTGATCTTTTAATCTTTTTGGAAATTACATACGTAACACAATTTAAAGTGTTTTGTATGGTTTTCGTTTTTATTTGATTCATTTCAGTAACAATTTATTGTGATTACAGTTGGAATTTTTGCATGTCTTTTGCATGTTTTGCTGAAATTCAGTTCTAAGTTCTAAGCAGGGTTGCCAGGTTTGCTAAACAAAACCAGCCCAACAGCGATTTTCCAAGTCAAACCACAGACTTGGCAACCCTGGTTCTAAGTTCTAAGAACTTAAAAAACGAAATCATGTTATCAATTATTCATATTCACGTTGTTTCAAACCTGTCTTGAATATATGTATGAATAAGAGATTTTAAGCTTTTAAAAAAAGGACTACAAAAGCACTATAAAAAGTAACAAATCATAAAACACACACAGTGGTCCATACATCTTGTGTTATTTTCCAAGTCTTCTGAAGACAGATGATAGTGTGTGAATAACTGAATAAAATTTAATTCAAGTTAATGAATTAAGTTAAAACATCATTCTTCATTGATCATCTCAGATTTATGACTAATTGTGAGTACGTTTTTCTCAACTTTTTAGTTTCTGTAAACTAGATTCGGTACTGTCAGACATCTAAATGTCTTTTTTTGCAGACTAACTTTATAAAACCTTCAGACTTGAACTCTATAAAAATCATTTATATAACTTCTGTAAATGTCTCCTCCAGGGAGCTGTTAACAGCTGTCACCCTTGAGCTGAACTTGAGAACTGGATCAGCCCGATTTTCAGACCAGTTTTGTGATTCAACTGATTTATCTGAATCAAAAGAAATTATTCTGTCATTGAGAAGTGAACTAGCAAGGTGTCCAAATGTTCAGTGAATAACAAATGAAAGGTATGGACACAGGAATGATGGGGAATGCGCATTGATACACCTTTATTAACCCTTAAATGCATGACTGTTTTGCCAATCATTATTACTCTGGTACTCTCACTTTTTAGCGACCTGGACCTACATATCCAGCACAGATGGATCTCTAACTTCTGCAATAGCAAATAAACCCTCTTGATATTTTAAGAACAATTACAGAAGAATAAAATAAAGCATATTTCGTTACTTTTTGAAACTTAGAAGGGTTTAATTTTAGCAGATGATTTTACCATTGCCGACATCGTCAGCACAGTACATTCAGTATCTGGCTCATATTCGCTATCTCAACCATGTTCGCAAAACTATCGTTTTCAATGACTTCAAAATCATTATTTTGATTGCTGGCAGCTTATTCACCACATCCACTATCAATGACAGTAACATTTACATTACATACATACTGTATTGCATACAGTAATTGCTCTGCAGTGAAGTCATTCAAACCAATTAAATTTTTGCTGATGATATTCTTTTGTTTTATGTCTGCGATAATTACGAGTGAAACATCACATCATTATTGTCTATCAAACAGTGCCACGTAGAGGAATAAAGATGAATTGCATGTATTTAGTCATCAGATATTTACATATTTTGTGCACAAAAAATATACTTACACTATTACACACCTCGGGTCTCTAGCGACCCTATACACTTTTTACCCTTTTTTAAACAATCAATCAGAAAACAAACATTCTTTTATATTTTATTGTTTTTTTTTATTGTTTTATTGTTTACAATGAATAGATTCAGGAATACTAATAAAGTTGATGTCAAACTTAAAAAAATGAAGGAGGGAGAGGGTAGTAAATGACGTCCTGGGTCGCTAAAAACCTGAGGTATGCATGTAAGGGGTTAAATATGTTACTGTTTTAATTATGTTAAGAGAAAGCACCTCCGCAGCGCATTTTTAACATAAGAGAAAGACACCGTCATTTCTGCTTGCCGCAATAAATTGCTATTTTTCTGCGCTAAACAAGTGAATTTTGCCAATATATTTTCTTCAGAGATGACAGACATGATGTTATAGAATAATAATTTTAATGTAAACCTAATTTTGACCAAAAAAACTGACATTCGACCAGTGTTGGGGGTAACGCATTACAAATAACGCGAGTTATGTAATAATATTATTTTTTTTTTAAGTAATTAGTAAAGTAACGCATTACTTTTGAATTTCTATAGTTATGATTTCAAATAAGTAACGGCAGTTACTTTTTCCCTATTTATTGACTGACAAGTCTCCTGTCGGGAAATTGGGAGTAAACATAATGTTGCTGTATTCTACACTATAAAAAACAAAAAACACAATTTGTTGAGTCAGCTTAAAATAATTTGTTACCCTGCTTCCTTACAATTTTAAGTTCAGTCAACTCAAATAAGTTTAGTCAACTTGAAATGTTAAGTTGTACTAAGTGACAACTTAGACATTTGTGTTTGTTTAACTTAAAAGCTGGGTAAGTAACCCAGCTGCCTTAAAATTTTAAGTTGAATCAACTCAAATATCTAAGTTGTCACTTAGTACAACTTAACATTTCAAG
>JAHKKF010530025.1:0-10465 GCA_019740295.1 Labeo calbasu | reverse complement strand
CTCTATTAGCATTACCTGATGTAAACTATAGCAATAGTTTGCATGACAGTTATTGTATTGAAATGCAGAAGGCTGCAATTCTTATGTGTGCCATATATTCATTTCAAAAGTACAAATGTAATTACTGTATGTGATATATTGATTGAAAGAAAAAAAAAGAAAAAAACACATTACAGAGTCATTGTGACAGACAAGAAAAATAAATATCCCTGATAGTACACGTACATCATTAAGACGTCTATTTTACGTCTACATTTACATCTGCAAGATTTTTTTTTTTTAAGAGTGTTCACTCATCTGCACTTTTCCTACCAGGTGTCAAATAGACTTTTATCAGATCTCTTTACTGTAAGATGTTTATGATTTAGAGTGTATGTAAAACTGACATCTTACAGATGTCTGTCAGATGTTTGTACATGGCAGATGCACAAAAGCAAAAATACAAAATTAGAAAGACAAACACAGGAATCACCCCTTAGGCAGAACTTTGCTTTTGCATACAACACCGTATGAGGAATTTCAGAGAACTGGTTTGTTATTGGTTAATCAATGTGGAATGTGTAGAAAATATACTTGACAGTTTATGACAACTATATCAACCATTTTGCATTTAATGACTTATACGATGAACTACTGACTAGATGTTTTGAGGGGTAAGACTACTGCACAGACATTTTGAGCAACATGACACTAGCAACTGATAATGTAGGAAAACGCAGACAAATGTACATAATCAATTGCATGAATGTACCAAAGCAATCTCAACTTGTTCAAAAGAATGAGAAACTGCTATTATGATGTGCACAAGTGACTAATTGATGTGGAGGTTGAAAAAGTAGTTTTGAGAATTTCATGTCAGATTTGAAAAATGCACCAAAGCGACTGAGAAAAACTGTAAATGTGCATGAACAGACATGGGTAGACAAAACAGGACAGCAACTGCTTACAGTTCCTATCAACCCCTACAAGCAGTGTTTTTAATCACACAGTATGTTTTTGTACTGTAATTCACAATATTTTACCCTGTGTGTGTTCTGCAGCCCTGTTTCGGGGGTCTTTGTAATTATCATTATTTATCACCATGACAAAACATTAGGCCTAAGACCACACACGTTCACAGGATAATGTGTGTGCTTGTATGCGTCCTGAGGTTAGGGCTGGCATATTCTCGTGTGTAAGTGTGTGTGTGGGAGACAGTGTACATGGGTGTGTATGTGTGTGTCCGTGTGTGTGTGTGTGTGAAGTGCTCATTTTCAGGGGAAGCAGTCAGGTTGGCCCCTGCTGGTTCAGCTGTTGGCAGTGTGGTGCTCTTGGGGGGTTCGAGCCCCTGCGCTGACCCAAAGGCTTACAGAGAGGGATTACAGCCTGTAATACTATCTCATCAACCACCATCAAAACACAAGGACGGACAAAACTTTAGAGGGCCAGAACAGAATAACTCTCCGGACTGAATTAAACATACATTAATTTTAAAACAGTTTTAAGCAAGCAATTTTATTTAAAAATAGCTTTAGAGTTTAATATGAGATGATAAAAGACTATGACACTAGAAAGTTAAAAAATCTGTAAAATTAAAATATGTACGTTTTCCTCTTTTACTTTTAAGGGTTAAAACAAATGCTAAAAAAGCAGTGCTATTCTTTTTGAAGGTTTGACACGTCATATTTAACATCATATTGCATCCTAAAATCGATTGGGAAATTATGTTTGCATCCAATTGCATTTATTTAAAATTGTTATATTTTCACAGTTGCATTTGCATTTCACTGTAATGTGTCTGAATGTTTTGCTTTTGTGTTGTCACTTCTCATTATTCTCACTAATACTGCTGATTTTCATTGCTGTATTACAGTTTATTATAAGTATTACTATAATTCAAAAATATAAAACCTATACATACATACATATATACACACACACAAACCACCCTTTACTTGACGATAAGATCAAAACAGACTTCACATCTCCATTCATATAACGTGTAATGCGATTATCGTCCTCTAGGTGGCAGTATGGGAAAGCAAGTCTTGATGTCCCATTGGCGACAGTCATGAATCCCACTCTTACTGTAAGTTATGACGCGCATGCATGATAATGCATTCAGGCTTAGCGATGACTAGATGGATTTCTATATGCATACTCATATTTTATATCAAGCTTTACTTAATCAATTAAAGGGATATTTCACACCAACATTAAAAGTTGTGATTAATAACTCTCCCTCATGTAGTTCCAAAAAAGAAAAGAAAAGAAAAGAAAAGAAAAGAAAAGAAAAGAAAAGAAAAGAAAAGAAAAGAAAAGAAAAGAAAAGAAAAAGAAAAATAAGTCTTCGGCCTGTAGTATTTTTAAGTTTTATAATCTTTTGACTTTCACAGGCTTTTTCAGTCTGCTACACACTTCTGCCCAGCCCTTGTGCTTCAGGCTCACAGGAAGAGCCAGATTGTGAAGGTGTTGAAAGGGAACAGGCTAATGTGTTAGTCTAGCACTTACGCTAAATGCTCTTGCACCTACAAAAATGTGTGTGGTGCAAGGTGTGTGACTCCAGCGACTAAACTTGTGGCCCACCCTGTGTTTGAGTGTAATATACTGTACAAATGAGGCATCCACAGTTGCTGTAAAAACTGCAATTTTAGTCTTTCTGGAGAAAAATGTGAATGGTGTTGCTACAAAGTTAGGGTAGAGTGGTGTGAGTGGGTTTTACTATACTGCACTGTTAATATAACATTGCTAGGGTGTTATACATCTAAAAGATTTGTTACATATTTTTTCATCCACCAGGCCAAAATTAAAGTCTGAGGTTTGTTCCCATGCTAAAGCAGCTACAGGCCGTAATTAAAAATAGGTCTGGTAATTATTATTTTTTTATATATGTGCAGTTATGCAAAGTCATGCAAAGTTGTGTGTGTGTGTGTGTGTGTGTGTGTGTGTGTTTAATTCTTATTATTTCCAATAATACTGATGATTTGGTAACACCTTATAATAAGGTTCCGTTAGTTAATGTTAGTTAACGAAAAAAAAAAATTAAACAATTTAATAACATTTAATACAGTATTTATTCATCTTTGTTAATGTTAGTTAAATACAGTCATTGTTTGTTCATGTTAGGTCACAGTGCAAGCACAACTTTTTTATTTTAATAATGCATTAGTAAATGTTGAAATGAACATGAACTAAGATCAATAAATGCTATAGAAGTATTGTTCATTATTAGTTCATGTTAAATAAAGTAGTTAACTAATGTTAACTAATGAACCTTAGTGTAAGTAAAGTATTACTGTATTAAAACAAAACAAAACAAAACAAAACAGAATGATTGCATTTTAAAATTTCCCCAACATCCTCCAACAAATTAACTTGTCATCTCTATGTGCAAAACAAAACAAAACAAAACAAAACAAAACAAAACAATACAGTATGATTACATTTTAAAACCAATTTCCTCAGCGTCCTCCAATATACAAAAATGTCATGTGCAAAACAAAACAAAACAACACAAAACAAAATAAAACAGAACAGTATGATTACATTTTAAAGCAAAATTCCCCATTTTCCTCCACCAAACAAACATGTCATCTCTATATGCAAAACAAAACAAAACAAAAACTGTTATGGTTACATTTTAACACAAACTTCCTTAGCACAAACCTACCTCACATGTCTAGATTATGAAGCATCTTTTATCATTACAAATTTCCCCACAGTCCTCCAACAAACAAACATGCCACCTTAATGTGCAAAACAAAACAAAACAAAACAAAACAAAACAAAAAACAAAACAGTATGATTACATTTTAAAAATGATTTCCTCACAGCAGTGCCCATCCTAGACTTCTGGGGGCCCTACGCAAAACTGAGTAGGTGGGGGGCGGCGGATTGTAAGTAAATGAATGAATGAAACGCATTTGTCCGTGTTTCACTCTGTCTCAAATCTTGCTCACGGAACGCGTTTGAGAAACAGCGTCTCTTCCATGGCTCGGTACATTTTGAACTTGTTTTTTTTTTTTTTTTTTTTGTCTAAAGCCAGAGGCTGTACAACATTCACGTTACATGATTCAACTGATTTTTACGTATAAAAAGTACACCACATTAAATGAATGATCATTCATGTTTTCATAACCGCTGGCCAGATTCAAAAATGAAACTAAAATTAAATAATCTTTGAGAGCAAGTTAAATGTGTCACCTTTACACACAAAACAAAATAAAACAAAAAACAAAACAAACAGTATGATTACATTTTAAAACCAATTTCCTCAGCATCCTCCAATATACAAAAATGTCATGTGCAAAACAAAACAAAACAAAACAAAACAAAACAAAACAAAACAAAACAAAACAAAACAAAACAAAACAAAACAGTATGATGACATTTGAAAGCAAATTTCCCCACGGTCCTCCAACAAACAAACATGCCATCGCTATGTGTAAAACAAAACAAAACAAAACAAAACAGTATGATTACATTTTAAAAACAGTTTCCTCCGTATCCTCCAATATACAAAAATGTCATGTGCAAAACAAAATAAAATAAAACAGTATGATTACATATTAAAACAAATTTCCTCACAGTTCCAACAAACAATCTCTAAGTGCAAAACAAAACAAACAAAACAGTATGATTACATTTTTTTTATTTCCCCACGTTCCTCCAACAAACAAACAAGTCATATCTATGTGCAAAACAAAACAAAACAACACAAAAAACACCAAACAAAAAAAACACAAAAATTACATTTTAAAACCAATTTCCTCAGGGTCCTCCAACATTCAAACATGTCATACCATTGTGGAAAACAAAATAAAAATAAAACAAAGCAAAATCTTTTACTTGACAATAAGATCAAAACATACTTCACATCTTACATCTACAGGATTTTATTTTCTCACATTTTATCATCTGCCAGGCCCTAACAGTAAGTCTGAGTTTTATTCCCATGCTAGAGCAGCTCAACAGGCACTGATTAAATATAGCTTGTGTATATTTTTTCATGTGTGGTTATATTTAGCTGAGCGATTCATCGTATTTTCGTTCCGTGAGGTGCTGGTCGTCTGTGAGGGACGTTGGGAGACGTGTGTCCTGGAAATTTGTTGAGGAGAAGTGCAGTACAGTATTCACAGTAACTCATGGTGGCCTCGATATCAGGTTCCTATACATGGCAATCCAACCCCAATTCCTCCATCCATCTCGCTGTGTGACAAATTATGAGCTGCTTACTACTACTGCTGAACAGCAAAAACACCACACAAAAACTGATGGATTTACAGCCATGTTTGTGGTAAACAAGTTGAGAGTTGCATGTTAAAAAAAAAACTTATTTTACTGCAAAATCAAATCAATGTACAGTTGTTTGTAATTTGTGATTTAAGGAAATCTATAATAATGGTAAAGTAGAGGGTTTAAAGGAACATAAGAGTCCTGGCAAAGCAGTTTACACGCATATTTGACCTTCTGACATTTACCTTGGTGACACTTTATATAACAGAGTTTTTCAACCGCAGTGACTGGGCACCTTAGAGTCTACGTATGTCTTCTTTAAGAATGTGAGGTTACACTTCTAGGTTACACTCTATTTATGTTGTTACATGCATATAGTACAAAAAAGACATTTTCTTCATTTGGTCACGTCATGACAGTTGAAAATTAATATTGTAGTAGCTCAGCAACAAACAAGAGACTTTAGCCCCCCTTTCTACACCATATATGTAAAATGATATCTGTTGAAGCTAGTCACACAATTTGGTGACAATAATATACAATAAGCCATAATTAAGACAACATGTCATTAGCTTAAAACATTTTGGACTGAATGAATGAATGAATGATTTGATGTATTTATTAGATGTATTTTTTACTCTTTTAACTTTATTTATTTATTTATTTATTTAACCAATTGTTTATTATTTATTTACTTTGTTGTTTATTTATTTATTTTCGCAATCATTTTTTTATTCATTTATTTATTTAGTTGTCTAATTTATTTATTTGTTTATTTATTTATTTTTATATTCTTTTTCCAGTCATTTGTTTATTTTAGTTATTTGTTTTAGATGATATTTATTTATTTATTTTATTTTGTTTTAGATGTGTTCTTTGTACTTCATTTATTTACTTATTTTGTATCTATTCAACAAATTGTTATTTATTTATTTGTTTGTTTGTTTTAGATGTGCTCTTTTTACTCTATTTATTTATTTATTTATTTATTTATTTATGTATTCATTCATTCATTCATTCAACCTATTGTTTATTATTTATTTATTTATTCAATAATTTGTAATTATATAAATAATATATGTAATTTAATTATTTTTANTATTTTGTATCTATTCAACAAATTGTTATTTATTTATTTGTTTGTTTGTTTTAGATGTGCTCTTTTTACTCTATTTATTTATTTATTTATTTATTTATGTATTCATTCATTCATTCATTCATTCAACCTATTGTTTATTATTTATTTATTTATTCAATAATTTGTAATTATATAAATAATATATGTAATTTAATTATTTTTATTTGTATCTATTCAATATTGTTATTTATTTATTTTTCTAATTTATTTGTTGTTATTTATTAATTTATTTATTTTAACAATTTCTAATTTCTAATTTGTTTGTTCAATTGTGTGTATATATATATATATATATATATATATATATAGTCTATCATTTATTTTTTTATTTATTTTAGTCTATCATTTATCTATCATTTGAACACTGTACAAAGAGATTTTTTTATTTTTATTTTTTTATTTATTTATTAAAACGTTTATTTATTTACTTTTTCATTTGTTTGTTTGTTTAAACTTTTAACATATTTACTGTTGGTTTCTTCTCTTTTGGTTTAGTGTCACCTGTTAATGTCACATGATAGTGGGATTTTGGGGCCAGCAGACTTTTCATGACCTGACATGATACATAGTATGGCACAGTCTTCACAGCATGCTTGATATATGCATTAAATGTGTATTATATTACACCTCCTGCATTATTCCATTGATCATTGGCCATGGTTGGGTCTGAGGGAACAATGGCTGTGTTGATGGGACACGGGCTCCGCAGAGCTCTGGCCACCCCACCAGCGGCCCAGCCAGCAGCCGTGGGGTTACACTAATGGGCGGGCGGGCGGACGGGTGTCAGGGCTGCTGGTAAAGGCTTGAGCCCCGCAGCTGTCAGCTGGCACACTCCCACCTCGCAGAGAAATGACAGCTTTTGTCAAAGCCAAACGCCTGCTGGGGACGAGAGGCCTTTAATCACACACAAACTAAGATGCGGGAGGAGAGTTTACCAACTCCAGCATGCAACGAAATGTATTCTGAATATTTTCTAGTGCTTTGTTAATATTAGACTAACCAGCCTGAGCCGTGGAGATTTGCTGGCTTTTGCCGTCACATTACCAATGATCACATGTCTAGCAGGAACTGTGGCTTCTCTTTTTGGCTGGATCTCAGTATGCATACTTCAACTAAGTATGAAAACTTTACACTCTTTATTTATAAACATTTTTTATTTACAGACCCTGAGCACACCATCCGTGGTTCCCATGCTATATATGCGTCCTTAGCTGGTCATGTGCTGGTCCTTAGCTGGTTCCTCCTGCTCAGGACCATCTTAGCACCAGAACTTGACCAGCTTAAACCAGCTTAAATCAGCATTCATGCTTCAAAACCTACCTACCAGTTTTTTTCAACAGGGTAGTCATCTTTAGCATGTTCTAGCATGTTGTTATAGGGTCACTAGGGTCTTCTGGGTGGATTTATCATGTTGCTAAGCAATTGCTACATTACTCTGGTTAAATAATGTTGTTATGCACTTGCTAGAGTGTTCTGAGTGGTTTTAACATGTTAGTATGCAATTCCTAAGGTACTCTGAATGGTTTTTAGCATGTTGTAGTGTGTTTTGTTGAATATTCTGGGTGATTTTAAAGAAAGGAATGGAAAAGGAAAGCTTTATTTGCGACCTTTGGGTTACAAGTCCAACGCACTAACCATTAGGCCATGACCACCCTTAAAACGGCATTCTCTAACCGGGAATCTAATCCGCGCTATGGCGTTGAGAGCTCAGAATCCTTACCACTAGACCACCAGCATGTGGCAGTTGCTAGAGTATTCTGGGTGGATTTAGCATGTTGTTATTCAATTGCTAGTGCACTCTGCTTTTAGCATGTTGCTACAGTGTTACTACCCTGCTGAAAAAAACAGCTAAAACCAGCCTAAGCCGGTTGGCTGGTTTTAGCTGGTCATCCAGCCTAGTCTTACCTGGTCAGCCAGCTGGTTTTAGAGGATTTTTGGCCGCGTTCTTAGCTGGTCATGCTGGGAGAACAGCTGGGGAAACCAGCTAAAACCAGCCTGACCAGCCTACACTGTAAAAAATAAAAAACACAATTTGTTGAGTCAGCTGAAAATAATTTGTTACCCTGCTGCCTTAAAATCTTAAGTTCAGTCAAGTAAAATAAGTTGAAATCAACTTGAAATTAGTCTAAGTAGTCAACTTGAAATGTTAAGTTGTACTAAGTAACAACGTAGATATTTGTGTTTCCTAAACTTAACAGATGGGTAAGTAACTCAGCTGCCTTAAAATTTTAAGTTGATTCAACTCAAATATCACTTAGTCACTTAGTATAATTTAACATTTCAAGTTGAATAAACTTTTTTTGAGTTGACTGAACTTAAAATTTAAGGCAGCCAGGTTACAAATTATTTTAAGTTGACTCAACAAATTGTTTTTTACAGTGTAGCCAGGCTGGGAGACCAGCTAAAACCAGTCTAAGCTGGAAAAAAGATCATTTGGAACACCCTACCCTGCTGAAAAAAAAAACAGCTAAAACCAGCCTAAGCTGTTTTTTCCAGTTTTAGCTGTTTTTTTCCAACTGGTCTCCCACTCTGGCCAGAACTCCTCTAAAATCAGCCCCCTGATCAGCTATGACCAGACTGGATGACCAGCCAAAACCAGCCAACCAGCTTAGGCTGGTTTTAGCTGTTTTTTTTTATTTATTATTATTATTATTATTTGTTTGTTTGTTTGTTTTTGTTTTGTTTTGTTTCTTTTCACAGCAGGGAGCATTGTTGTTATGGGGTTGCTAGACTGTTCTAGGTGGATTAAGCATGTTGTAATGCAGTTGCTGAAGCACTCTGGTCCTAGCATGGGTTTGCTAGGTTGTTCTGAGTGGTTTAGCATGTTGTTTTGCAGTCACTAGGGTTTTCTGGGTAGTTTTAGAATGTTGTTTTGCAGTCGTTAGAGCCTTCTGGTTGGTTTTAACGTGTTTTTTGTGGGTGCTAGAGCGTTCTGGGTGGATTTAGCATGTTGTTATGCAATTGCTGAAGCACTTTGGTTTTAGCATGTTGTTTTGGGATTGCTAGAGTGTTTTGAGTGGTTACAGCAAGTTGTTTTGCAGTCGCTATGGTTTTCTGTGTGGTTTTAAAATGTTGTGGGTGGACTTCCCTGGTGAAAAAAACAGCATATGCTGGTAGCTATGTTTTGATGCTGGAATGCTGGTTAGGTATGTTTTGATGCTGGTTTAAGCTGATCCTTTGCTGGTCTATGCTGGTCCTTAGCTGGTCTATGCTGGTCTATGCTGGTCCTTAGCTGGTTTATGCTGGTCCTTGACCAGCAACATGGCCAGCATAAACCAGTAAAGGACCAGCTTAAACCAGCAAAGGACCAGCACAAACCAGCTAAGGACCAGCTTAAACCAGCATCAAAGCATACCTAACCAGCATTCCAGCACCAAAACATAGCTACCAGCATATGCTGTTTTTTTCACCAGGGTTAGCATGTACTTTTGTTTTAGCATGTTCTTATGGGGTCACTAGGGTGTTCTGAGTGCATGTTGGTTTGCAGTTGCTAGAGGGTTTGGGGTGGATTTAGCATGTTTCTTTGTAATTGCAAAAGGTACTTCTGGTCTTAGCATGTTGTTATGGGGTCGCTAGGGTGTTCTGAACAGTTTTAGCATGTTGTTTTGTGGTTGCTACAGTGTTTTGGGTAGATTTAGCATGTTGCTATGCAATTGCTAAGGTACCCTGGTTTTAGCATGCTGATGCAGTTGCTAGAGTGTTCTGCATGGATTTAGCATGTAGATATGAAATTACTAAAGTACTTTGCTTATAGCATGTTCTTATGGAGTCACTAGGGTGTTCTGAGTGCATGTTTTGTGTGGATTTAGCATGCTTTTATGCAATTGCTAAGGCACTCTGGTCCTAGCATTTTCTTATGAGGTCACTAGGGTGTTCCAAGTGGTTTTAGCATGTAGTTTCTGGAGTCACTTGAGTGTCCTGGGTGGATTTAGCATGTTACCATGCAATTGCTAAGGTATTCTGGTTTTAGCATGCTGCTACCCTGGTGAAAAAAACAGCATATGCTGGTAGGCATGTGTCATGATCCTGGTCTTCGTTTTCTGTATCCGTGTTTAAGGACTTTTATTTTGTAGTTTTTGTGTCTTATTGTTCACTGTTTCCCTGCCTCTCTGT
>JAHKKF010530024.1:4615-33191 GCA_019740295.1 Labeo calbasu | reverse complement strand
CCTATAGCGAATCATTTTATTCAGACTTCGGGACTTCAAATCACATTTTACGAATCATTTAGTTCAGGTCAGGACTTCAGAGCACGGATTGCGAATCATTTGATTCAGATCGGATTTTCAGAGTGGGATCGCAAATCATTTCGCGAATCGAATGATTTGCGATACGCGCTCGAAGCCCTGATCTGGAATGATGGTTCGCGAATCATTACTCAGATTGCGACTATGGAGCACAGATCATGAATCATTTGATTTCGACTGGAACTTCAGAGCAGGTTCACGAATCTTTTGATTCAGAACGGATCTTCAGAGCGTGAATCATTTGATTCAGATCGATTTGCATTCGCAAATCTTTGGACTTCGGAGCACGTATCACCAATCTTTTTTCTGATTTCTATACACAAATACAAATCCCTTAAGAAAATTAACCATGGTTTTACTACAGCAAAAAGTGTACTTTTCAAAGCTCTGAATCAGTTAAACCAAAATGATTCACTGTTTCGAAGCGCTCCAATAAAATCGCGTATAGTGAATCATTTGATTCAGACTTTGGGAGTTCAAATCGCATTTCACGAATCATTTACTTTAGGTCGGGACTTCGGAGGGATTTGTGAATCGTTTGATTCAGATCAGAAGTTCAGAGCGCAGATCACAAATCATTTGATTAAGATCGGAACTTCGGAGTGGGTTTGCAAATCATTTTGCGAATTGAATGAGTCACGATTCACGGTCCTAAGTCCTGATCTGAAATGATGGTTTGTGAATCATTTGATTTAAATCGGATCTTCAAAGCAGGTTCACAAATCTTTTGATTCAGATTGGATCTTCAGAGAGCTAATCATTTGATTCAGATCGAGACTTTAGTGCATGTTTGCGAATCTTTGATTCAGGGACTTCGGAGCATTTGTCACAAATCTTTTTTCTGACTTCTTAATTTCTTTTTTTTACTAAATAGTACAGAACATCAAACCTTTCAGTGCAATTATAAAAACAAAATGAAGAAAAAAGAAAGAAAGAATACACAAATACAAATCCCTTAAGAAAATTAATCATGGTTTTAATATAGTAAAAACCACAGTTTTACTACAAATACTGATCAAAAGGATCTTTATAATCGAAAAGGTTTAAATGTTCTTCACACTAAGATAAAAATGAAGGTTCTTTGGGAAACCAAAATGGTTCTTCCATTGCATTGCTATGAAAACCCCTTGCTGGAACCCCTTGTTGTATTGTACATATTAGATATTTCAGAGTGAACAAGGGTGCTTATCCTAGCGTTGTTATTTAAATTAGCCGCCCTCGGCCCCCTCTCATGCTCTTTCTGTCTCTGTAGGGCCATCGTCGCTAATCAGCGTGCTTGATCTGAGGAGGTGGAGCGGCCAGCTGAATCTGTGACTGTTGGAGCAGAGACGATTAAGAGGCGTTCAGGGATTAGAGCGCTGCAGCGGCCGCTTTGCCCCTCGCCACTGCCTAATTCTGATTAACGAGAGACCTTCTGCCTTAAACCCCCCTGACCGACCCTCAACCCACCACAAAACAGGGGGCAGAGCATCATGCCCATCGAAAACACACACACACACACACACACACACACACACACACACACACTCACTCGCGGGCTCCTCCACCTGCAGATCGCACAGGACTAATGAAACCTCAGTTTAAGCCTGCCCCCTTCCCGCCATTTTTATTGGTACGGTCCATATGGTGCTTTTAAGCAAAATCAAGGTTGTACATATTGGTAACTGATCAATATTTTGGACCAGGATAAATTAACCTGATATAAAAGTCATTAGTAATGCTGTACATTAATGTTCACTTGTTATCATTAGCTAACCATTGCAATGAACAACACTTCTTTATTCAATGTTAATTTCAACATGCACTGAGAACATGAATCAACCATACATAGTTGTATTTCTATTAAATAACATCAACATAGACAAACAAACTTGCCAAAAATATACAGATGTAATAAATGAGACAGTATTGTGATGTGTGACCAATTAATTTCACTTGGAAATAAAATTTTAAAAACATTTACATGCAAAAATAGTTCTAGGTTTAAATTAGCAGTGAAAAAATCATTAGCAGTATTTTTATGTGCACAAATCAGTCACATATAGTTATATATTATGGGTTCTTTCTTAACATATAATCACGACATAAAAAATTGTGTATTGTTTGCACTATTATTGTAGTTAAATCTCAAACCAGGAAAAAAAAAAAAAAAACATTTTTGCTGCTTGAAAACATACACGTTAAGTGAAATAAATAAATAAATATTTATTAATTTACTTACATACTTATTTCAGTTAAATATTTATTTACGTACATATTTCAGTTAACATGTATGTTTTCAAGCAACCAAATTATTATTAGTAATTAATAATTAAAAAAATATAAAATTATATATATATATAAAATTAAAAATAATAATAATACAAATTGTGTATTGTTTGCACTATTACTGTAGTTAAAACTCAAACAAGGGGAAAAAAATACACATTAAGTGGAATAAATAAATTAATAAATATAATAAGTATTTATTTACTTACTTATTTCAGTTAACATGTTTTCAAGCAACCAAAATATATATATAATTTCAGCTAGTTGTCAACAACACGTCTCATTTTCATATAGTTTAAGTTGATGCTCTAAAATAACTCAAACTACAATAAAAATTAATAAATACTACATATACTGTATTCACATACAAAAAAATATAAAAAGTACAAAAAACAACAAAAGTACGACTAAGAAACTAAAACTAATATTAAAATGAAAACAGAATACAAAAACATATGGGTACACTTTACAATAAGGTTCATTAGCTAACATGAACTATGAATGAACAATACTTGTACATCATTTATTAAACGTAATGTTAATTTCAGCATTTACTGATACATTATGAAAATCAAAAGTTGTTTGTTAACATTAGTTAATGCACTGAAAAGTAACATGAACAAACAATGAACAGTATTTTTATTAACATTAACTAAGATTAATAAATAGGGTAATAAATGTATTGTTCACTGTTCATTCATGTTAGTTAATACATTAACTAATGTTAACAAATGACACCTTATTGTAGTGTTACTAACTTAATCAAACTATTAATAAAAGCTATATGAGTCTCTCAGTTGAAATCGAATCAGTCACTTTCTCACAACATTGCATAACATGCATTTTTGAAAGTCATACTTCTATTGCCCAGTCCAAACGCAATATTTACATCATCTAGTTTAATATTTACAGGTCAGAGTTCACCAAACTTCATCGTCTGTGCACATGCTCGTGTTCCCATGTGAATGGAAGTGAATGGGGCCCAAAGTCTAGCGTGACCGCACCTTTAAGAGCGAGCGTGCTGTTTGAGGGTCATACGTCACTTCTTCACAACGAAAGCTATACGGACGATGCTGGATCGTTTCCCGCACTCGACGGCGCTTTAAATAGGTTCTAATTTTCTCTTTTCTTTTCATCTCTTCTCTTGTTATTGTGGTAATTTCAAGTTCACCTCCGCTGCGGCCCGAGGGCTGACAGTACCTCTGTGTGCCCTCCGTAATTATAGTCAGTCCTCCCAAAAAATGTGATCCCTGGACTTTTGTCCGTCAAGTGTCGTGACAGAGGAACAAAAGGACCTGCGATTTAACTGCAACAAAACTCCCTTTTGTCAAAGCCTGAATGATTTCTTTCGCCTATTGGAAATGAGGTCGCCCATTCGGATTCATCATAAATCATTCAATTTACGTCATTACTATACATTTTGAGCGGCACAATTTTTTTGTTCGTTAGGGTGTTACGACCACGTGAAGATATAAAAGTAGCGGATCGTTTCGTATTATCGATTTATCTTCACGTGATTGAACTGATGCCAAACCGTGACAATGGCCAAGCAGGTCAGAGCACGTTAGCCCTGCTTACATTAATATATTAATAAAGCATGTGCACAATTATTGCATTTCACTTACCCTCAGATCATCGAAGATGAGTTTGATTCTTCATCAGATTTGGAGAGTTGTATCATTGCATCACTTGCTCACCAATGGATCCTCTATAGCGAATGGGTGCCGTCAGAATTCCAGTAGTCCAAACTGCTGATAAAAACATCACACAAGTAATCCACACCACTCCAGTCCATCAGTTAACATCTTTTTAACTGCAAACTGTTGCTTTCAGATAAAATGCGAGTCCATAATCCATATCCAACGCTTCCTCAGTGAAAAAGTCATCTGTTCTGAATCAGGAGAGAAATCTGCACAGATTAAGTGCAGACTATCAAAGCAGTCCAAAACTGCTCTAAACAAATATATGGGTTGATTAATGTGAGAGACAACAGAATATGAAGTGTTGTTACGTATTATGGTATTTTAGTTAAAAATGTCTTGATGAATTTGTTTCTTACAAACACACACCTTTTTTGCTTCTCAAGATGTTAAGTGATGGACTGGAGTGGTGTGGATTATTGTGATGTTTTTGTCAGCTGTTTGGACTCTCATTCTGACGGCACCCATTCACTGCAGAGGATCCATTGGTGAACAAGTGATGTTTTGCATGGGCAAAACAACTCATATGTTCTTCAGATAAACATTTACTGTTTTTTGGGCCCAGTACCACAGTAATGAGGTAACAGTAATATGTTAACAGAACATTCCTCATCATCAGATCATCGAAGAGGAGTTTGTTTCTTCATCAGATTCAGAGAAATGTAGCATTGCATTACTTGCTCACAAATGGATGTGAATGGGTGCCGTCAGAATGTGAGCTGATAATAACATCACAATAATCCACAAGCAATCCACACCACTCCAGTCCATCAGTTGAGAAACCAAAAGCAAATCCATCAAGACGTTTTAAACTGCAAACTGTTGCTTTTAGCTAAAATACGAGTCCATAAACCATAAAAAACGCTTCATCCCATGAATAAGCGGTCTGAATCAGGAGAGAAATCTGCACAAATATATGGGTTGATTTTGATGTGAGGGACAACAGAAGATGGACTTCATCACTGGTGGAAGCGTTATTATGTGTTATGGACTTGTATTTTAGTTAAAAATGTCTTAATGATAAATTTGTTTCTTACAAACACACAGCTTTTGGCTTCACAAGACGTTAACTGATGGACTGGAGTGGTGTGGATTACTTGTGGATGTTTTATGATGTTTTATTGTGATGTTTTAATCAGCTGTTTGGACTCTCATTCTGACGGCACCCATTCACTGCAAAGGATTCGATGGTGAGCAAGTGATGTAATGCTACAATTATCCAAATCTGAGTTTTGCATGGGCAAAAACAACTCATAAGTTCTTCAGATAAACATTTACTGTTGCACATTCATATTTTGCAGTGATTTTGGGCCTAGTACCACAGTAATATGTTAATAAAACATTCCTCACTATCAGGTAATCAAAGATGAGTTTGTTTCTTCATCAGATTTGAAGAAATGTGTCATTCCATCACTTGCTCACAAATGAATCATCTACAGTGAATGGGTGCCGTCAGAATGAGAGTCCAAACAGCTGACAAAAACATCACAATAATCCACAAGTAATCCACACCACTCCGGTCCATCCGTTAACATCTTGAGAAAACAAAAGCAAATCCATCAAGATGTTTTAAACCGCAAACTGTTGCTTTAAGATAAAATACGAGTTCATAATCCATAATAATGCTTTCCTCTGTGAAAAAGTGGTCTGGTCTGAATCAGGGGAGAAATCTGCACAGATTAAGCACCTTTTAAAAGCTGATGTGAGAGACAGCTGAATAAGGATATTACCACTGGAGGAAGAGTTATTACGTATTATGGACTTGTATTTTAGTTACAAATGTCTTAATGATGAATTTGTTTCTTACAAACACACAGCTTTTGGTTTCAGAAGACGTTAATTGTTGGACTGGAGTGGTGTGGATTACTTGTGGATTACTGCAGAGGATCCATTGGTGAGCAAGTGATGTAATGCTACATTTCTCCTTTTTTTTTTTTTTTGCATGGGCAAAAACAACTCATATGTTCTTCATGTAAAAATTTACTGTTGCGCATTCATATTTTGCAGTGATTTGGGGCCCAGTACCACAGTAATGAGAGCTGTAATCCACTACAACACAAGCACTCATGCAGCATGCGTTGGGGCCCTCAGGGGCCCTCAGGGGCCCTCTGGGGGATTGCATGATTGTTGGGTTCTCACAGGCCTCGTTCAGGCTGGAGGGGTAGAAGTGCATCTCATTACCTCTATTTCAACACAGCAATGACACTCAAGACGTCAGTTAACACTGTGTTTACATCAACACAGAAATGCCATGAGGTACATTTTTTTATGGAGAATATGAATGGGATTTTTGCTTCCAGAACCTTGTTGGTTTCAATTAAAACCGTCATAAAATTCATTGTTCACTATAATGGCAAACAACATCAATCTGTGGTCATCTACAGCAGAAACGAAAGGATTTAGTGAGTCACAACAGTTAATTGTTGGAGTGACTCACTGAAAATCATTTGCATGTGTTGAAGCTTGTGTTTGTGTCTGTGTTCTGTGTGTTTCACACTTCGATGGTGTGAACGCTGCCTTGAGTCGCCTGTTTTCTTTCCATTAGAGACGGACATCAGAAAACATCATTTGCTTGGGAAAATATTTGGATGCTTAAGTCATGCATAAAAAATTCTGAATGTCACCAATATATTCAATGTTGAAATATATTCAAAGGTTTGGATTAAGTAGGATTTAAAAATAAGGATGCATTAAATTGATCAAAAGTGACAGTAAAGACATTTATAATGTTACAAAAGAGTTCTTTTGAACTTTCTATGTATTTTTCTATTCATATTGTGCAGCACAACTGTTTTCAACATTGATAATAATCATAAATGTTTCTTGAGCAGCAAATCCACATATTAGAATGTTTCCGAAAGATCGTGTGACACTGAAGACTGGAGTAATGATGCTGAAAATTTAGCTTTGATCACAGAAATAAATTAAGTTTTACAATATCCTCACACAGAAAACAGTTATTTTGTATTGTAATAATATTTCATAATTTTCACTGCATTTTTAATTCAAATACATGCAGCCTTGGCGAGCAGAACAGACTTCCTTTAAAAACTGTTACAAATATTATTATTATTATTATTATTATTATTATTAACATATTTCTTGTTAACAATGCATTAGTGTTTTTGGAAGACAAATCTATAACAAATATGATTGAAAGTGAAAAAGTTTCTGGATTCTTGTTGGTTCAGCTAAATGATTTTAGCATTAAAGCTCCTGGAGTTTGCGTGACGAATTCTACAGTGTTCTCATGCCATGATACCTTTTGTTTTCAGGGTTCTTTGATGAATAGAAGGTCCAAAAGAACAGCATTCATTTGCTGAATGCTGGAAACAATGTAACAATAAACAGAAACATTTGTAACATTATATACATTTGCAACATTCTAAAAGTGCAATGAAATGTGACAGTTACAGTAAAGACATTTAAAATGTTACAAATGTTTCTGTTTATAATGTTACAATGTTTCTGTGTCAAATAAACGCTGTTCTTTGAACTTTCTATTCATCAAAGAATCATGAAAGATCAAATGTATCGCAGTTTCCACAAAAATATCGTGCAGCACAACTGTTTTCAACATTGATGATAATCAGAAGTGTTTCTTAAGAAGCAAATCAGGATATTAGAATGATTTCTGAAGGATCATGTGACACTAAAGACTGAAGTAATGATGCTGAAAATTCAGCTTTGATCACATGAATAAATTACATTTTACTATATATTCACATAGAAAATAGCTGTTTTGAATAATAATATTAATTTAACACTTTTCCCCCACAATTTTACTTGTATTTTTAAAAATGAATAATTATTAATTATTCCATACTTTTCACCACCACTTGTTAATATATACACTGCATACTGTACACTGCTGGTAAAACGTACAATGAAATGATCCTGAGACATTTATAAGTGTTTGGGGACACTGCAAAACTCATCGACCCAATATTAGGGCTTTCTAGAACAATCCTGAGTAAATGTGGCATGTGTTTCACATACCAGCTTCAAGTTCATTCACAAAAGCCTTCATGAGTCCCTGAACCCCCAGTGCATTAAATAATGCTCACATCTAAACTCACAGAGCCCGTCTCTGGCTAATCTCGCTCAATCAGGTCTTAAATCAATGCCTGTCGAGTCCAGCTGGAGTCCAGCTCAGTTCTGACCAGTGTAACCCAACGGCTCCAGCGCACAAGACAAATTGGATCTGGTGGATCCTATATATCACTCCTCCGTGTGTGCGAGCGGACGTTCGCCTCTCTCGCGCTCACAGGAAATTGACTAAAGCTGCAAGGACGTATCAGAGGAACGTTCCTTTCGTTCTTTCATCAAGGGTGCAAGTTCACATCACATTGGTTTTGATTAGGCAGGGGATTCGCAGAGCTGTCGTGCGGTCGGGGGGATGGAGAACTGACCCGTGCTTGACCTTCTGCCCCGCCAGTGTCCAGGCAACATCTAAATCTTTTCTTTCTCCGTCATGGTTTTTAATGAAACCTCCAGTGCCATAAGACACACGTTTTAGACATACGTGGAGAAGCACGTGTTGCGGTTTAATGAGAAAAGATATCTGAGGATACTTGCAAGTAACAGGACATAATTCAATCTGACATAAAATGTTTCTTTTTTTGTTCATGTATGAGCTCAAATGTAAAGGTGAATGTCACATAACCTGTTTTATTTAATCTAAAATGTACTTTTTTTTACATTATTTTCATATTAAACACATTCCCCTAAAGCAATACACACACACTTTTGTCACAATGCAATATACAATATATACACACACTAAAAGTCTAAAGTTTTTAGTACAGCAAGATTTTTACTGCAAAAACAGTATATATATATATTTTTTTCAGGATTCTTTGATGATTAAAAAGAACTAAAGATCTTTTGTAACATTATACACTATACCATACAAAAGGTTGGAGTCAGTATAATTTTTTTTTTTTTTTTGGGGGAAATAAATTACATAAATTAATACTTGTATTTAGCAAATATGCTTTAAATTGATCAAACATGATGCTAAAGACATTTATAATGTTGCAAAATATTTCTATTTCAAATAAATGCTGTTTTTCTGAACTTTCTATTCATCAAAGAAACCTGAAAAATTACTAATATATTTTTTTAAAATTACTAATAATTATTAAATTAAAAACCTAGCTGTTTTTAACATAATAATAATAATAATAATAATAATAATAATAATAATAATAATAATAATAATAATAAAATTTTGAGCAGCAATTCAGAATGTTAGAATGATTTCTGACTGGATTAATGATGCTAAAAAATCAGCTTTGAAATCACTGGAATAAATTGCATTTTAAAATATATTTAAATAAAAAACAGTTTCTAGTGCTGTCAAATAATTAATCATGATTAATCACACACACAAAATTGTTTACATAATATATTTATGTATACTGTGTATATTTATTATGCATATATAAATACACAAACATAGAGTATATATTTTGAAAATATTATAAAATAATATAATGTAAATAATAAAGTATTTACATGCATATATTTATATTTTTTAAATTGATATTATATATATTTTTAATATATAAACAAAACATTTTTCTTAAAAATATACATGCGTGTGTGTGTATTTATATATGCATAATAAATATACACAGCACACACATATATATTATGCAAACAAAAACTTAGTTTGTATGCGATTAATCATTTGATAGCACTAATTACTAAAAAAAAATTATATATATATATATAAAGCATTAAAAAAATTACAAATAAAAAAATAATAAATATAACCTCTCTCTCTCTCTCTATATATATATATATGAAGCACATATAAAAATGTATATATATACCAACATAAAGTACAGTACAAAATTACACCAATACAAATAAAGCCACCAGTCAATACTTTACACCTGTTCCATCTGTTATCTGTCATCGACAATCCACTGTACCAAAACTCCTTTTATAACAAAAAGTAACATTTTAAATTATCTTAGACAGATTTCATAGATAAAATTAATTATAAACTATATTTACACCTGATAACAGGTGTAGACACCTAACGTTAATGTAAACAGGACATTTCACAACAAAACACCAGATACATAATTTCACATAGTGCGGCATTCTTATTAAAATACCAAACTACTGACTTAATATTTAATCTGTTATAATGATTTTAGCTCTTACCTGTTCGTCGATATAATAACAACAGACCGATGACCATATTTGGCACTGTGCGGGCGGGATATCCATATAAGTCATATGATCATTTCGCGCTTCTTCGCTGGTTGTAACCGCTTGCGAGCGGAGCGCCCTCTGGCTGTGCGTATGAATTAAATATGAAACATAATACAAGCGATTTACCGTTTAACGCTCATTAGATCGGCACAATCCAGCGGATTAAGGCTATTAGTTATGCTAAGTAAACATATCCATCGAGATCTCTCTAAATGAGCAAACCAGTGGACTAAAAGCCAACGGAATAACAGCTCCGATGATCGAACAGGTATAAGGCTATTTATTGTTATTTCCGGTTTAATTTCTCTTGAGTTTTGCACCTGCCACGATCGCCTTTTCAGTCGCTCAAACATTTGTCATAAATCATTGATTAAACGTCGAATCTTACGTATTATAGCATTATAATGATGTATAGTTTTTAAATATGACATTTTCTGTCAGAAGACCTTGTTCATGTAAATAAATGTAAACAAGCAGGGCCGCATCCGGGACATAAACACCTCGGTCGATCCGAAAAGTGACATGAGTGACTCTGCAAAGTTCCGGTGAACCCTCCTCACAGGAGAATAGCACGAGTACTTAACCTCTTTAATATGGGTTTAACCTCATTTCCATCTGGTAATTAAAATACCCACCGGACACAATGAAGCGTTGCTCTCCCCTGTGTCTTGGTGCTTTATATCTGTCACTTTATTTGTAGAAGAGCCAACACTGTGACTGCATGTTATTTATTATCAGATTATTCTGGAATGTGTTCACTCACAGACAAACTCAGCCGAATAGAAGACCTTTTGAAGTTACACATTCATTAATTCATTTCAATTTAATGTATTTTTTGTTTCTTTTCTGTAGAAAACCAATACTAAATATAATTCATTTGGTCTTTTGGGGGTGAAATATGACCCCTTATGAATTTTGTGTGATTCATACTGTAGGCTATTGAAACCAAAACACTGATCTGAGGAACTAAAGAAACAAAAGCTTGTCAAAGAAACTGATTCTTGTTAGAAGAGGGTTTATTTTAATGAGTGTTTCTGGTTTCTAGGAAACCATTTACATTTGATGAGTGAAATCTGTGTCGGTGTAATCAATAGGTGTATGATGATCTCCAAAGGCCAGGTGAATGAATTGAATGCTGACATTGTTTTTGTTGTCTTATGCATGTGATAATGACAGCTGGCACGTCTGATCCTCACAGTCAGCTCACAAAGTGGGTTTAGAGGAGCTAAGAAATCTGATTAGCCTCTGAATGGAGACGCGCTAACCTGATCGATGTGTGTGTAGATCAGACCTGCAGTACCTGGTCGCTCTTATACAGCCGCAGGAACACTTCAGCTTGCTCTTTCATGGCTTATACAGTTCTTAGTTATTTTAAAGTGTCAAGATGTTTCTCCTAAAATTCTGGGGAGAAGTATAATTTGGCACAAATGAGTCAGTAGGTGTTGTACAGTAGGATTATAGAGCTGTAAAAGATTTTGATGAGAAATAATTGAGTTTATATTGAGATCTTTTGACTGCAGACTATTTTGAGCACAGTTTGAGACATTTCTGAGATCTCTTTGGAGACCAAAGAGAGTTTTTTTGAGTTCTTGATTTTCCTTGCATTTAATCTTGTTGTTGAGATATTAAAGAGATCTCATTTGTGATTCAGATATTTAAATATTTTTCACGGAATAACAAAAATCAGGAAAAAAATGGTGTAGAAACAATTTTCACTTATTTCAATTGCTAGTGAAAACTGAAATTATAAAACATATTTTAACAATAATAAACTTTATAATAACTTTTTTTAAGCACTTAATGGAAAATGGTGTTCAGTAAAGACAGAAATTAATACATGTGGAAATAAAAGTAGAAATAAATAAATGTAGAAATACATGATAAATAAATAAACATGAATATTAATTTTAAACAAATAAGAAATGTATGTATTAATTAATTTATTTTTTTGTTTTTATATATCTTTGTACATTTATTTATGTGAAAATAAATAAGTGTAGAAATAAATATATGTGAAAATGACTAAATGTGGAAAAAATATAAATGTCAACATAAATACATATCTAAATAAATAAATGTGGAAATAAAAGTAGAAATGAATAAATGTAGAAATAATTGAAAAAAATATAAATATCAATTGTAAACATAAGTAAAATAAGTAGAAATACTCTGCATTTCTTTCTACGTTTATTTATGGATTTATTTATTTTTGTTTTTATTTTTTTGTATGTTTATTTATGTGAAAATAAATACATGTAGAAATAAATATATGTGAAAATAACTAAATGTGAAAAAAAAATATAAATGTCAACATAAATGCATATATAAATAGATAAATGTGGAAATACAGTTAGAAATGAATAAGTGTAGAAATAATTGAAAAAAAAAATTTAAATATAAATTTTAAACAAGTAAAATAAGTAGAAATACTCTTTGAATTTGTAAGTTTATGCAATTCATTTATTTTTGTTTTTATATTTCTTTGTCTATTTATTTATGTGAAAATAAATATGTGAAATATAAATGTCAACGTAAATACATATATGAATAAATAAATATCAATTTTTAAACAAATTTGTAAAAATAAGTATAGAAGTACTATTTTTCTTTGTAGATGTATTTATGAATTATTTATTTATTTGCTGCACATTTATTTTTTTGTGAAAATAAATACATGTATAAATAAAATATAATATCAATAGTATACATAAATTAGAAAATATAAGTAGAAATATTTTTGTATTTTTACTTTTCCTCATATATTTATTTGTTTATTTGTTTATTTATATTTATTAGTGTATTTATTTATTATTTATGCAGGTTTGGCATTCCATAGTGTAGTTGATTTCTAAATCTCGCCTTTTGTCGATTTGGTGGTTTTCTAGCCGTGTAGATGTTAGATGTGACTTCTCGGCATGAGAAACGTCCTGTGCGCGAGACCAGAGGAGGCCCAGACCGCGAACATGGAAAGAGCTGCTAAATCGTGAACACCCGACACTGTTCTCAAATGCCAAACGAACCTCCCATAAGCCCAAAGGCGACTCTGCGAAAATAAACATTGTGCTTTCCTCAAAAACTCCCTGTGTATCACATATCACAATATGAAAGGCTGAGTCTCTCTCAGCTCTATATGTCATGTTTTTTCTTTCTCTTTTTGGGACGGGATTAGCGGTAACCATAGAAGGGGGGAGAGGCACATGGGCGACTAACCGGCTTTTACAACTCTAATGGACGTGCAACAGCTTTGAAAGTGCAGCGCGCAGTAAACTTAACAGCCGAGTAAGGAAATGTAAAAGATTTTATTGCCATTAACAGGGTTGCAGCGTCAATGGGGGTCTGAACCGGACCAGAGCGCTTTCAATGGCCTTTGAAATGTAGGAATTTGAGTTTGAACTCTAAACGAACATGAAATTGGAAATGCATTTCTTTGCAGGTTTACATATGCATTTATTATTTTTTATATATATATATATATATATATATATATATATTTTTTTTTTTTGTATATTACTTTATGTAAAAATAAATGCATGTGAAAATAAATAAATGTGGAAATAACGAAATGTGAAAATATATAAATGTCTACATATATAAATAAATGTGGAAATTATTTTATTTTATTTTTTATCAACTTACAAACCCCAGTTTGGTAAACCCTGAGGCCTCATTTATAAAATGCATATGATCGAATTTATGCTATGGATTTCATTGTGCATCAAATATAAGGTTGCAAAGGTTTCAGAACTTTTCCACCCTTTATTATAATACTGAAATACGTGAGTATTGTATTTTTTTTTTTTTTTTTTTTTTAACAAATATCATTTTGTATTTCACACTAAAAGTTATAAAACATGGATTATTGGAGTACTGTACACAAGAAAATACTATTTCAGATTTTTTTTATTATTATTTTAAAATTTCAAATTAATCTTAATGTTACTAGTTGTAATTATTTGTGAAATTTGCTAGCAATTTCAGTAAATATTTTGAAGTAAAGCCTTTTTCTCAGTGCATGTAAAAAACAAAACAGCATATGTTTCTGTTTCTCGCATAAAAGTTCATATAGCTTCAGAAGACTTGGAATATGACACCTTTGTCATATGAAATGCTATTATTCATTTATTTTTTCTCATTTTTGGATCTTGACTAATTTTCTTTTTTACTGAAAATGGCTGTGTAAAAATAAAAAATAATGCACACTGTGAAATTAAAATATATATATATTAATAAAATGTAAAAGATTATTGAAGTACTTCATACAAGTAAATACTATTTCTCAAAATTTCACATTTTAATTCAGTAGTTTGCATGCTGTTAATTTGTAATTATTAGTGACATTTACTAGCAATTTGAGTGAAATTGTATCAAAGTAAATCCTACAACAAAAGTTTTTAGTGCATGTAAAAAAAAAACATATATCTTCAGAAGACTTTGAATATGGCATAATTGTCATATAAAATACTATTATTTTTTTTATTTTGTGTAAATACTGTGTAAATATACAAGAAAAAAAATCCACACTGTGAAAAATGATTTTTCAAATCTGTACATAAAACATTAAATAAAATGTAAATATTATTAGAGTTCTTTCTGCTTCAAAATTTCACATTTTAATTCAGTAGTTTGCATGCTGTTTCTTTGTAATAATTAGTGACATGTACTAGCAATTTGAGTGAAATTGTATCAAAGTAAATCCTACACCAAATGTTTTTTAGTGCATGTAAAAAAAAAAAAAAAACATCTTCAGAAGACTTTGAATATGGCACACTTGTCATATAAAATACTATTATTTTTTTATTTTCTCATTTTTGAATCTTGACTAAATTTAGACATTTTATTGAAAATAACTGTGTAAATATACAAAAAAAAAAAAAATCCACGCTGAGAAAAATGATTTTTCAGATCTGTACATAAAACATTAAATAAAAAAAATGTAAATATTATAAGAATACGTTCCACTTCAAAATTTCACATTTTATTTATTATTCAGTAGTTTGCATGCTGTTTCTTTGTAATTATTAGTGACATGTACTAGCAATTTGAGTGAAATCGTATCAAAGTAAATCCTACAACAAAAGTTTTTAGTGCATGTTAAAAAAAATACATATATCTTCAGAAGACTTTGAATATGGCACACTTGTCATATAAAATACTATTATTTTTTTATTTTCTCATTTTGGATCTTGACTAATTTTAGTCATTTTATTAAAAATAACTGTGTAAATATACAAAAAAAAAAAAAAATCCACACTGTGAAAAATGTAAATGTTATTAGAGTACTTTCTACTTCAAAATGTCACATTTTAATTCAGTAGTTTGCATGCTGTTACTTTGTAATTATTAGTGACATTTACTAGCAATTTGAGTGAAATTGTATCAAAGTAAATCCTACACCAAAAGTTTTCAGTGCATGTAAAAAAAAACATATATCTTCAGAAGACTTTGAATATGGCACACTTGTCATATAAAATACTATTATTATTTTATTTTGTGTAAATACTGTGTAAATATCCAAAAAAAAAATCCACACTGTGAAAAATGATTTTTCAAATCTGTACCTAAAACATTAAATAAAATGTAAATATTATTAGAGTACTTTCTACTACAAAATTTCACATTTTATTTTAGTAGTTTGCATGCTGTTACTTTGTAATTATTAGTGACATTTACTTAAAAAAAAAAACAAAAAAAAAAAACAAAAAAAAAATCATATATCTTCAGAAGACTTTGAATATGGCACACTTGTCATATAAAATACTATTTTTTTTTTTTCATTTTTGGATCTTGACTAATTTTAGTCATTTTACTGACAATAACTGTGTAAATATACAAAAAAAAAATCCACACTGTGAAAAATGAGTTTTCAAATCTGTACATAAAATATAAAATAAAATATAAATATTATTAAAGTACTTTCTACTTCAAAATTTCCCATTTTATTTTAGTAGTTTGCATGCTGTTACTTTGTCATTTTTAGTGACATTTACTAGCAATTTGAGTGAAAATTGTATCAAAGTAAATCCTACACCAAAAGTTTTCAGTGCATGTTAAAAAGTTCCATTTTTGGATGAACGACTCCTTTAAGTCCCCGAGACCTGGGCTGAATAGGATCGTTTCCCAGCTGCCCGGCGTTTCGACCGGGCCAAAGCGGGTCGTAATACCCGGCCAATCTGCTAAATTGATGTCCTCTCAGGAGGAAAAAATCTTGTCCTGGAGCGAACTACAAGGCAAAGGCAGGTATCTGGTGTCCTGACCTAAGCACTGGAAACCCAGCTCCCCGCTGCCCACAACCACAGGGCCGGCCATTGTTTACCGTCCCTCCTCTCTCAATACAGCCACAGATACAGTTAAAAGCACCAGCCAGTTAACGTGATTAAATTTCTCTGTATCAATCATTCCAACACAAAGTCTTCGATTGTGTGCCTCCGAGTTGCACACAATGGACAATGCTCCTCACAGTTGAACTGTTCGCGGTAGAAAAGGTGTCTAGTGCGCTGTTTTTGTTACCTGCTCTCTAGCCTGTGAAAGCAATCTCACATCAAAGAAAAGCCATGCAGGTAACACAATGCCACATCAGTGCTAGCATGATGGCGCGCCGTACATGTGTGTGCGTGTACGTTCATGCGTCCTTCGCATGATGCGGCGACCCCGTACGACTCCCGACATCAAAACGAGCCGGCCGAAGCCACAACAAGCCATTGTGCCGACGAGATCTCGCGAATCTACACACTTCTGAGGGGGAAAAAGGCAGATAAAATGACATTCTAGCTCTCTACACGCCGGGGACAATCGACGTTTACAGATCACAAAGATACGAGAGGGGGACATTTTCTTTTCTCCGCCGAGCACAAAAGGCTCCAGTAGTTATTTTAGACCGCTCGCTTACACGGCTAATCTTGATGTGTGAAAGAAAGGGTCCGGTGCTGCGACCCGTGACCCGCGCCTGTACCGCTGGGGTTACGCGGTAACAGTGAGAAACGCACAGATGTGCGCGAAGCAGCTGAAACGTGCAGTAAAAAAAAAATTCACTTTGTACTTACGATTTGACCGGACTCAGAGATGATTAACTTATTAAAAGTGAAAAGTTTTAATTGTCCTCCCACGAAGAAAAGCGATGCCAGCTCTGATCCAAAACGTGGTTTTGAGGTAAACTTAAAGTCCACAATGTAAATAAATGCATGGTTGCAAGTGGAAAAACCTCAAATTTATTGAAGTTTAGGTTGCAAAAAAAAAAGTGTTCTGTTGATGTAATATTAATTAATATCATTGCTTTAAATTAATCTTTTGTGTAATTTAAACTCTAATTTCTGCATTGAATGACTTTTAAATTAAGTTTTAGTAACTTGTATTAAGAAATTGTCTTAATAACTGAGCAGTGGATTTCTAGTTCCCAGGATGCTAGAGTAAATGTTTAAATGAAGTGTTATTTTTTAGTAAAGGGAAAGACATGTTAGTGTTTAATGCTGTTATCTTTGAGTGTTTCAGTCATGTTGAGGTTTTTGTGGTTACCATTGTTTGTGGTTAGGTTTAAGTATATGCTAAGTAACTTAAGTTTAGACTGTACAGTTGAAACGTTTACATACACCTTGCAGAATCTGCAAAATGTTAATTATTTTACCTAAATAAGAGGGAGCACACAAAATACATGTTATTTTTTTTTTTTATTTAGTACTGATCTGAATAAGATATTTCACATAACAGACATTTCAAATAGTCCACTAGAGAAAAAAATAGTTTGTAATAATTTATAAAAATGACACCGTTCAAAAGTTTATATGCACTTGATTCTTAATGCTGTGTTGTTACCTGAATGATCCACAGCTGTTTTTTTGTTTTTGTTTAGTGCTAATCGTTCATGAGTTCCTTCTTTGTCCTGAACAGCTAAACTGCCTCCTGTTCTTCAGATAAATCCTTCAGATTCTTTGGTTTTTCAGCATTTTTGTGTATTTGAACCCTTTCTAACGATGACTGTATGATTTTGAGATCCATCTTTTCACACTGAGGACAACTGAAGGACTCATATGCAACTATTACAGACGGTTTGAACGCTCACTGATGCTCCAGAAAGAAAAACCATGCATTAAGACCCGGGGGTGAAAACTTTTGAACGGAATGAGGATGTGTACATTTTTTTTGTGCCTAAATATCATATTTTTTTCATTTAGTACTGAAGATACAGAAGATACTTACATGTTCCCCAGAAGACAAAATAAGTTAAATTACCCTGATCTTCAAATTCAGAAAGTTTTCGTTCCCTTAATGCATCGTTTTTCCTTCTGGAGCATCAGTGAGTGTTTGAACCTTCTGTAATAGTTGATATGAGTCCCTCAGTTGTCCTCAGTGTGAAAAGATGGATCGTCAAAGCATACAGTCATTATTGGAAAGGGTTAAAATCCATAAAAATGCTGAAAAACCAAAGAATTTGTGGGACCTGAAGAATTTTTCTGAAGAACAACAGGCAGTTTAACTGTTCAGGACAAACACTGGACTCATAAACAACTATCACTAAACAAAAAAACACAGCTGTGGATCATTCAGTCAACAGCACAGTATTAAGAATCAAGGTTATGTAAACTTTTGAATGGGGTCTGTTATTATAAACTATTATCTTCTCTTGTAGACTATATGTAAATGTCTTTCATTTGAAATATCTTATTCAAATCAGTACTAATTTAAAAAATAACATGTATTTTGAGTGATCCCTCTTATTTTGGTAAAATAATTAACATTTTGCAGATTCTTCAGGATGTATGTAAACTTTTGACTTTAACTGTAATATGCTAGTTGTTGACTATCTGCAATAGATGAGATTAATTGGTTCCAATGTCGCAACTCAATTTTTTATTAATCAATTAAAAAAATGTTAATCTATATAAATGTAGTTTGTTGAATTTTCATTCAAAGTTGTCATAACTCAAAGATCTATAAAAAAATGTGTTGCTTAAATTGAATTCAATTAGATTTTTTTAGAGTGTGAGTAGACAACTTCAAAATAATATTACAGCGCTTCTTGCCAGTGAGAAGCGCTGAAATGTGTTCAGGTTTAACTTTAATTTATTTCACAAAAAGACACATTAATCAACATTCTAGAATGTAAATGAGGTCAACAGAAATTAACATTTTAGTATTTTGTTCTATGTATCGCAGTTTTTCAGATATTAAATGTCTGGTTAATGTGTGTAAAAATAACTGACTGTTAACCAATAAAGATAACAAAAGCAAACATAAGATAGAAATAAATTAAAGTGTTTCACAGGACTTTTACCCAGGCCCTCACCTCAAGTGCACCACTGTCCCGGGTGCGCTACCGAGCAAGTTTACCACATTAGAAAAGCCATATATGGAGCTGGTTATTTGGCGCAAATGTATTAGTTTACAAATCATGCACTATAGTAAAAGTGTTTTGAAGTCTTAACATAGTATTGTGGAAGAAAACGCACAAAATAAGTCTTTATTAATCAAAAATGTGCCTAGTTCTTTTAGATCAGTTCAGCTTTTATAAACATCTGTTTTGAAATTAGGACAAAGTCAAAGATAAAACAGTTTCTTCTGCATTTGAATGTGCTGGTGAAGGAAAAAACAACAAGAGACTTGTCAAACTTGAAGTTTTCTTCCAAGACTAAGCAATTTTTATGAGTTTAAGTGTGGGTTTAGGGTCAGGGTCATTGCTGTGGTTGAACTGAGGAAGACGACTGTGAAAATGCCTTTAATAGAAGCACAAAAACTCACCGATCGAAGTCAGAGATCTCAATATGAACTCAAACATTTCCCATGATGAGCTGCAATCCGTGTTCATTTTATAGCTCTAAACTCTCGCCGTATGTCAACTATTTACATCAGTTTCTTTTGAGACGTAACAGTAGTTCACTTCAACTCTTTAAGGAAGAAAACTAGCCCGTTACAGTGCAAATTTGTCAAGACGTTCATAATTTATTTATAAAACGCTGTAGGGAAACATTCGGCCTTTGGTGCTCAAGTCATGAATTTTTACAGAGAAACTGAAGTGAGCAGATGCGTGAAATACAGTAAATGAAAAGAATAATAACAATCATATATAAACAGACATCTTATATGTAAATTATCTCACAAGAGATTCTCATGGTTTTGCATTTAATAACAAGCTTTTGATCAATAGCCTTGTCCACATTCCAGTTTTAACATTGAATCAGCCTGCAGAAGGAATTTGTGCTGTAATTCACTGAGGCAGATTGGCTTACATTGAAGATGTATGAAAGGGTGTGGATTCTAAATTACAGGTGTGTGACCCCGCGCCGCTCGCGTCTCGCGTGATTTATTGGGTTTGTCGGTCACTAGAAAGAGTTCAAATATGGGAGGTCTGAACTTCCTGTTATCTTTGCCCTCAGCTGACCCCTGCTGAAGAGAGCTCGTCTGCTGAGTTTCAAAAGCTAACGCATAACTCAAAGAAAGGTCAGCGCTCGCGCTGCACAAAGAGCCTCGCGGACCTGTCTGAAAACGAATTAAATCAGATACGTGCCACGTTTACAATTGTCGCAGACGACTCAGTCACGGACAGCTCAGACCGAATTGCTGCTAATACTTGTATTTTGCGCTCTTGACCTGGCGTCATGAATTCCAAGAATCAATAAATGATTACAAAGATTTTAATGGCTTAAACTTAGCAATTAATCTGATAAGAGGGGTTTATTTCCTCTGGTTTAGCTGTCAGAGGGTGAGCGCTAAATTAATCTTCCTTTTTGCACGCGTCTGTTACGCCAGCACAACAATGCCATGTGTTGGCATTAGTTTAATAGTTTTATTACAGACTTCAAAGCAAGAAACGGCATTAATCCATGAGATATTTTGTACTAGAAAGTGTGTTGATGAATCATAAATGAAAATAATTTAGGTGCAAGTAACATTAAAGCAATGCAAAAAAACATGCATTATTAATTTACTGTCTGTTGCTTTTCAGGTGCAATTAACCAGACTGGTTCTTTTGTGTTGGCTATTATCTATTGTCTGTTCCATTATCATTTAGATGCTATTGTAGTTATCATTTAGTATTTTGAATTAGTTTTCATTGTAATTTTAGTTTGTTTTAGTCTTTTGTCATTTTCATGAGTTTTTTTAAAATGTCTGTATAGTTTTTTTAAATTTCAGTTTATTTTAGTTTAAAGTAAGTCTTAATGTTTTTTAATTTATTTTAAATAAAACATTATTTTATAAAAAGTATAATAAAATAGTATAAATATAATCTAATATGATTATTTGACATTTGACTTTTTTATCTGTTTTTGTTGTAATTTTTTCGTTGTCATTTTCATACATTTTTGGTTTCTAAAGCGTCTGTAGATTTTATTAGTTTAAGTTTCAATTTAAAGTGAGACTAAATGAAGTTTTTTTTCATTTTATTTATTAATTATATTAATTATATATTATATTAAAATATGTAATACAATTATATTTTAATATTAATCTGTTTTCATTGTAATTTCAGTCAGTTTTAGTAATTGTTTTTGTCATTTTTGAGTTTTGTTTTTTTAAATATGTCTGTATAGTATTTATTCATTTCAGTTTTTTTTAGTACATCAAGTTAAACTAAATGAGTTTTTTAATAATTTTTTTTTTACAGCTGTCAAATGATTAATCGCATAGAATTTTTATTGTTTGCCTAATAAATATAATTAATATAAAAATTATAGTAAATACATATACTTGTAAATTTTTCTCAACTATATACTTGAATGTGTTTGTATTTATATTTATATATATATATATATATATATATATATATATATACATAATAATTACACACAGTACACACACATATTAGGCAGACTCAAACTTTTGTTTTGTATGCAATTAATCGCGNGTAAATTTTTCTCAACTATATACTTGAATGTGTTTGTATTTATATTTATATATATATATATATATATATATACATAATAATTACACACAGTACACACACATATTAGGCAGACTCAAACTTTTGTTTTGTATGCAATTAATCGCGATTAATCATTTGACAGCCCTATAAATGTAATATTTTGTTTAGCATATATAGGGAAAAAAAAAAATAATAATATATATATAAAATATAAAATAATATATATATATATAATGTCTCTAGAAGGTAATGTTGAAGAACAGGAGGGCAGGTTTTTTTTCACATACATTACCTTAATTCTGCTGCAGCGTGTACTGTAAACAAATGTGGGTTACGTAAACACTGACACTGGTGGGCACGAGGGAGGGTGGATGGGTGGTTGTATATGGGAGGGTCACAGGGTTAAGAACCTGCTCGCGTCCCCCTCGTCGTGCAGCTAAAACAAAAGCCTCTAATTCTGACTTAGTGTTTCAATCCTGCAGCACATTTCTGAATGATTTGACAGGTCAACAAGCAGGGGGCAATCTGTTCACTTCAAGATGTGTTTGCCTCACTTTACCTTGGGTGGATCTGAACCTGTGATGGACTGACCATTCAACAAATGTGTAATATAATAATAAATGGAGTAGAGTGCTATTAAGTGGTTTAAAAACAGATCTGAATCCACTTTTAGGTCCAGTTACAACATGTACACAAAGTCTTTTCACTTTTAAATCCACTTAAATTGGTTCTTTTTAAAAAACAACCCAAGTGAACTTAAATTTTTCAGGGATTGCATGAACTAATAAACTTTATACCTAGAATGCAATGAAAGTCGCTTTGTGTAAAAGCATCTACCAAATGCATGAATGTAAATTTAAGTGTGAACATCCTTAGAAAAGCTCTTTTAATTGACTTCATGGCAAAGAATGACAAATTGCGAAATGGTAGTTTCAACTTATCCCTTTGAACATGATGCATTTGATAGAGGTCAGAGGTCAGTAATGTTGCCACATGTTAAAATCTGGACCATTTTCTGCACCATTTTAGTACGGGTGTATTTGTAGCAATAGCCAAAAATACATTGTATAGGTCAAGATTAACTGTCTTTCTTTTATGCCAAAAATCATTAGGATATTACGTAAAGATCATGTTCCATAAAGATATTTTGTAAATTTTCTACTGTAAATATATGCATTATTATGAACATTTGGACAACTATAAATGTAATTATTCTCAATATTTAGAATTTTTTTGACTCCAGATTTTCAAATAGTTGTATCTCAGTCAAATATTGTCCTGTCCTAACAAACCGTACGGCAATGGGAAGCTTATTTATTTCAGATGTCTTTCAGCTTTCAGATGTGTATAAAATGCGTACAGACCAGGATCACACCAACAATTTTCATCTCTCTGCCCCTCCCTCTAAAAAGAGGCCGCTGCCGTTCCCGTCCCACCTGCAGAGAGCAATATCCTAAATCCATATTAGTGTGCTTCCCAAAGGCTTTGGCCAACAGATGGTTCCTCAAATCCCCCAGTTTCCTCCGAGATGGGACATGTGTGCGTAAAAACACTGATTTCTTCTCCAGGATGGATTGATGTTTTTACTTCAGAAAACTACCTAGGGGAATTTTTTTTATTGCTCTTTTAGAGCTTAATGGAGCTTTCAGATATAGTGTCAAATTTGAGATGTTTCTTTATAAAAACTTGAGGTTAAAACAGTCAATAGTTGCCATACAGAAAGAGTTTAAAGGGATGGTTCACTCAAAAATTTACATTTTTTTGTTAATAGATGTAGGTGACCTTTTATTTCTTCAGTAGAACAGCAAAAAAGATTTTAGCTGAAACTGTGGTTCTTGGTGATTCAAAATATGCAAAACTCACTTTCAGACACTGACAGACTCTAAATGAGCCAAAATAGCGGCGTATCTGATCCTATGAAGTCATTCAGCGATCCAGTTCCTCCAACAGTCACTGAACTGAGGAAACAGTTTGACTCAGACTGAAGGCCGATGAGCCGCTGATATGCGCATGTGTGAACCGAACAATTGAATGAAGGGGCCAAATTAACGTTTTTCAATTTATTATTGTGTGAAAATGTGTGCTGATGAAGATGAGTTTATTCACTTTATATGCTTTAGACATGCAAAACATCCACTTTTCACATCATTATTGGGTGCTTTAATAATATAATCGCAGATGCATTACATCATTGCGTGATTATGTAGAATGAACTAATGAATTGAACCACTTCATTAAAACAAATTGTCTGAAAGAATCACATTTCCCTGTTTGTCTGAGGCTGTGGATTACAGGTAAAAATGTTGTAAATAATGTTTAGTTTCTTGCACAGATTGATCGTTTTGCTTCATAAGACTTCAATATATCGCCAGGAGCCACAGGTATTAATTTCATGTTCCTTGATAAGCTTTTTTATTCTCAAAAATGGGCAGCCGCTGCCTTGCATTTTATGAATCCCCAAGGATCACAGTTTCAGCTAAAAATCTTCTTTGTTTTACTGAGGAAAAAAAGTCACCTACATCTTGGATGGCCTGAGGTTGAGTAAATTAACAGCAAATTTTCATTTTTGGGTGAACTATCCCTTTAAAACTACATAAATGAATATTTAGGTAGCGTTGAGATCTCTTAAAATCTAGAGAAGATTAGCTTAATGTCAAATTTTAGATGTTTCTCCCAAAATTTGTGAGGAGATAAAAAAAAAAAAAGTCAATCTTTGTCATACAGGAAGAGTTTAAAGCTATAAAATAAATGTGAAGAGCAGCTCAGATCATTCAGTGGGAAATATTTAGGTTCATATTGAGTTTTCACATGCAGACTTTGGTATTTTGACCAATCTGAGCGAAGTTTAAAACGGTGGGCCTCATTTATAAACGTACATTTTATGAACAACAGAAAATTGGCCGTACGGTTGTTTCTATGCAAAACTTGGAATTTATCAATATGGATGTGAGCGGTGGCTACGATCAAATCTCACATCAGGTCTGAGCTCGTGTACGCAAGTTTTTGAGTTAGCCTGAATTTGCGTGCAGCATAGAGAATTTCGCAGAATTGCATAAAGACAGCATTTTTTATATTTAGATTATTTTCCTGGCCGACAAACTAAGCTTTTTTTATTCTTTTAGTGCGTTGCTAACTTGACATTTCAGCCATTAATCAGTGTAAAATCAGCGGACAGCACCAAAATAAACATTTTTGCACATGCAAAGGATGATTTACATGGATAATTGGAATACGAGTGACTTGTTTACACTGTGGATAATATATGTTTTTTAACATCTAAATATTTTAATTAAATTTTTTATTTAGCATTTCAACAGCATCATGGACAATAGTATAGCAACCAAATGTTACATGGCAAAAAATGGATGGTTTGTTGTGGATAAAGCAAACCAAATAGGCTGTAATATTTATATATGCTTGTTTTCAGGTACTTTGTGAAGTTTCAGGTGTCTTTCCAGACAGGTGATGAACACATTGAGGTTGTTTTTTGACTTTTTCAGCGCTTTCCACAAGCTCTCCGGAGTCCCGGTGGTCTCTCGTACTTGCACTTGAGTTTGCGTCTGGAGTTCCTCACGTCTCTCCTTTGTCTCCCCCCCAAACACACTTGAAGCGTTCAGCCTCGCGTACCTGTGCCATCAATCTACGGCTTTGACTCGTTGTTTGCAGATATCTGAAACCATCATGTCCCTCACACAAACCGACAGCGGTCATTTCACAGGTCATCCGTCACACGCGGAGCCTGTTTTACTCATTACACTTGAGGCGGGACTGCGAGTATTAAAGATGGCTTTTCCACCGACACGGTGCTCGTGCGGATTTGCAGAGCCTGGTTTTGATGGAAAAGGCAATCGATGCAATATCCTAGATGGAGATCGCGACAGCTTGGAGTTTTCTTTTGGGAGTCGTGCGTGTTCTCCTGACATCTGAAAAGGAGTGCATGCAACTTGAAGTCTGACGGCTATTGTTTCATTAGTCAAGGGCCACAATATTGAGCTGGGACCGATTCCAACCTCAGACATTTTCTCTTTGTCTCCCATTATGATAATCTCAGATCTTGGCTCGGAAGACACTTGTCTGGGTCTGCTGAAATTCCCACTGGGCTCTGTGCAATTTCCCCACAGATACCTCCGCAATTCCCTCCCATGCATTCCTGCCCCCTTTTTCTTTTTTTTAGGTTGAGGGCACATTTTTTGCCCATGGTAGGTTGGATTTGTTTAAGAGTCTACTGGGCCAAAAACAACCTCTGAATTAATGCCAGCGAAGAAGAAATCTCGTCTAGACGACCTACTGAACCATATTTGTTTAAAGTTCAGTTATAGGATAGTTAGTCTGCAGTGTACTTTTAACCCGCTGATAATGCTGGATTGGTGCTCAAATGAAATAAATGTACCATTTTGTTCAATAATGTTTTTATTCAATATATTTAGTGGATTTTATGGTAGTACATTATATTTATGGAATAGTTATGATCCATTTATTTCCTGTTAACCACATTTTAAGCATGGATCTGAACATTAAAGTACCAAATCACCAAGTACCATCATAAAACTTGGATGCTTTGGAGCATGGCTTGGTCTCTATTCAAAGAAGATGCTTGGGAGATTATTCTTGAAGTAAAAAAAGGCAGGGAAAAAAATTAACTTTTTAAACAAATTTGTTATTATAAAAAAAAAACTTAAAAAGTTCTAGTTTTAAATTTTATAATTTTATATGAGATTTATTTTCCAAAACATGTGTTACTCTCAAACTGTGTGAAATTCAAAGCCTTAATCTTAAACAAGTTGTGTTCCGAATTTGAGGTTGATATCACAAAAAATGTAAGACTTTGTTTGGGCGCAGTACTAAACGTTTCCACTAGATGAAATTCGCTTTCCATTCATTTCCAATGTGAACATTTTTGACCGCAAACGTTTTGTTTTTTGTTTTTTTTTAGTACAATTTAATTTGTCAGATCATGTTCTTTATTATTTTATTTTATTTTATTTTATTTTATTTTATTTTATTTTATTTGTGTCTTTGGAAGCATGTTTTTTCGCCACTGAATAAATAAAAAAAAAACGTTTAAAAAATTTTTAAAAAATAAAGGTAATTGAGACTTTTTATCTTGCGGTTCTGACTTTTTTACTTGCAATTCTGAAAAATGAAGTCAAAATTGCGTGATATTAACTCATACGTGCAAGTAAAAATCAAACAAATTCTGAGTTTATATCTCGCAATTTAGGTTTTTTTTCTTTTTTGAGTTTATATTCTGACTTTGCGTATTTCTGACTTTATAACATGCAATTGCAAATTACTAAATTAGAATTGTGAGATTTAAACGCGCAATTCTGAGAACATGTGTCTTTTTTCCCCTCTCAAAACTGGACTTTATAACTCACATTTACATGTTTATATCCCACAATTCTGACAAAAAAGTCAGAATTGCAAAATACAAACTCGCATATCAGTATATGTCTGTATATCTGTGGTGGAAACAGGCTTCCATAGTTTCTTCATATAGCAAGTACTAGGACCTTTGCCAGGTTTCGTACCATTCTAATGAAAAACGTTCCAAATCAGGGTTTTTGCATAGAGGAACTGTTTCTGGTTTCTCAAAGAAGAGGTTTTAAAAGATGTTTTTTTGTGTGTGAATAGCATTTTGCTAGAACCTTTTTCCAACAATCTTTTGTGCAGTGGAAAGATTCCGTGTAGGTTCATGAAACCATCAATGGCAATAAAGAACCTTTATTTTGTCGAGTCTTTGACTCGAGGACGCAGGGCTTTCTTCACAGTCTGTGCAGTTTAATCACATCCCAAATTGGCCTCGTCGCTCTCTGAGGGCCGTTTTTAATGGCAAACTTGATGACTGGCTTTCTACGGAGAGTTCTGCGTTTTAATCAGCGCTGAGAGAGAGCAGGCCGCTGAATTGCGCGGCCGCGTTGACAGGCGTAATGGGACGTGATTGAGTTCTTCAACAGGTTGTGTTGGGTCAAGGCATCTGTTGTGGCCCTCAAGCCAAACCCACTCAATGCCACCATTGTCCTCACCCAGCGGCCTTGAGACGCAAAAGTTGCCATTGTGTTGTTTCTAGGTCAGCTGATAAACTTTGAATACGAGATTAGCCTCACAAAATAATAATAATACGTGTTTGGGCATTGTCTGTTATTCCGTGTGCCAGTTCGCTGCGATGGGTTTTAGTTCTGCGTTGCTGCACTAATAATGCACACACTAAAGGTTCCTTCTTTGCTAATTACTAACTAATTAGCGAAGGAAGTCTGGCATGCGTGCCTTAATACTTACTCATGCTCTTTGTGGCATCATTAAATGTTAGTATGATGTCATTGTGCTTTCATCGCTTTGGCATGATGTGGGTCAGAGTTTTGCTTTAGGACACACATCTTACTTTGGACATGAGGTGGCGACCCAACACAGTACCTGAATTGATTACTGGGGGAAAAAAAATCGTAAA